>QXVX01011366.1:0-10499 GCA_013436065.1 Halocynthia aurantium
CAATCATATTTTATTACAAATATTTACAATGGGTACAATCCATAAAACAATCTTCCACACATCCTCACTTCGTAAACATGTCCAGGACCAGTTCAAACGGAGTATAAAACTCCAGACTCAATACTTTCTTGATAAGATTCAGTCCGTTGATTTTTGACTTGTATCACGAGACCTGTATACAATTCCCGATGTGGCTTTCAAATCCCTGATAATACTTGTTGGAAGTCGCCCAGTGACCGAAATAGCGTAACAACCCGGAACCATATCTCCTGTAACGAAAAAAGGGATAGCGAGTAATGTTTGTAGTAAATAATGTATAAACTGATAAAGTATTCTCACTTATTCTTTGCCATTTGGCAACCCAGCTGTCTGTCGGACTCATCATAGCTATAATGCTAAAAACATAATTTTTTATAAATATTATATGATGCAGTGAGTGCTGAATATTGTGATCTGATCTATTGGACAGTCTCTTTTCGATAACTTTAAGGGAGCTATGAATAGGAGTTTTTGGGCTGGTTAATACAATATTACTAAGATAAGTAAAAGTATACCCATCCAATGATGAACTTGTGCAGTCGTATACCATATCACGATTCCCACGCATATGTAAAAATTCGTCGCAGTTGTCACATCCTGCATATTCGAACTGATCAATTGTCTAAAAACAAAAAATGTAATGAATTCTTGGTTACTATGATCAGATAAATCCCAGACAATATAACATATAACTCATCCCTCACATCAAAACTAGTTTTATTTGATCAAACCTACAACACCTTTTCTAAGACAACCATGAGAAGTTTATACCTTAACGAGGGAACACCTTAAACAGGCACGTAAATTCCGCAGACCCTTTGGTACCGTTTCCATGGAAGCATTAGCCATGATGCTAAACTTGAATTGTTTTTTTTATAATCAAAGTCCCTAAGAATACTTTTTATAGACTTAAGAGGTAACAAAAAAAATGTGAAAAATAGATTTCGCTACAGCGATTGAGATGTCAATCAGTGACCAAAGTTTTCAGCCTTATCATTCGATACGGAATGTTTCACGGAATTGTTAGAATGATTTGTTGACTAGAACTTGTTTTATAAGCAGTTTTATTCAAGGAATCCTTTTAACGATCCTTCAATTCCCTTTACAGGAACTTAGTGTCAGTGTGGATCAAAGTAAACAACGCCTGATAAGAATTGTTGATTCCGCCATTAGTTCTGATAGCATCATGCAAAGATATGAGGTACGTCTGATATGATGGTCATTGTACTGTATAATAGCTATGCAGAGTTAGAATCAGGGATTGCGTTATGTACTATTATTCCTTGGATCGGAGAAGGGAACTTGCATGTTGTAATGTTATTACTGAATTTCATGAGAACAGCGTAATTTGTGTTCCATTCAGGCTTACATGACTTAACATCCGCTAGGTGGCACCCACACGTCACTTTTCGTTCAGGCTCACCTGATCAACGACATCCGCTAGATAGCACTAACACGCCATTTTACGCTGACACCGCTGAATTCAACTTTTTTGATTATGTATATTGCAGATGATGATACTTGGGTAATAGCCTAAATATTATCACAACTGCTAGCAATACGATATGGTTCCTTGTCGATAAGTTATTTTTCACTTGAAACTGATTACGGATAACGCAAACACTAGCAATGCGTAGCTAGGTCGCTGGCTGGTTTTATTTTAAATACTGTAATTGTATACACCTGGCTTGGTTATTTTCCAAAGAAAACAATGATGATACAGTAAGGTAAACAAAAATTGTGTCGTGTGGACAGTTGGACGTTTTTCCGTTCTAATGAATAATATTGTTTGGCGATGCCCATGCATTCAGGCTTATGAATCGTGCGTTTTTCCCTCCCACAGAACAGGCATCCGTCCCGAAACTATTTTATTAACAAAACCTGTGGATTGATGACTTCATAATGATCACAAATTGTACCATTCATACAATTGCCTCGTTTTAATAATATTTATCTTGCGATACAACGGCTTTACTGTTTGCTTTGTTTGTTTTTTGTTGCGCGATGCTGTAATTATTGTTTGTGCTTACTTGTTTGTTGTTATTATTACTCCGCGAGCCAATCACGAACTAGTCTGTCGTCGGTCTCTGTCTAAAATCTTACACAAGAAAAATCTGTCTCCACCGCTTTAGGTTAAAGAATGAGATGGGTAAGACAGTTGTATTTCAAAGCGCCAGTATGTTTAGAGAAGTTTAGAACGACACAATGGATCTTAATGTTGTTTGTGTTGTATTATAACGTATGTATATCTGGTGGCTTATCCCTTAACAAAATAATATTTTATGGCCAAGACAGTGAATATAGTATGGAATGAATAAGAGTATAAGAGCTGCCTTCATGCTATGGCTCGTGAGATGAGGTATCACCAGTGTTTTTAGTATGTATAGGGAATTGCGTCTTCAGCGCAGTGTTAGGCGTGATCGTAATTATTTTGCCCTTTTTTCTGTTGGTATTGTATATGTAATGTAAATATGGTATTCATTACAACGTCCATTTTACGTTCATAAGGACTGTATGGTTTCGAGTTTTAGTTTTTCATATGCTTCTTACCGAATGTAAAAAGGAAATTCTGTAAATAATCATGTATATCCATGTACATAAATTCAATAGTTTACTAGCCCTTTTGAAAGTTCACATTTGTGGCACTGGGGCCGTAATATACCCCATTATATTAAGTGAAGTTCAAATGGCATGTGTTGTAAGACTAGAATACTAGAAGATAACAATCTCGGTTTTATTATGACCCAAGTGAAGTAATGGAATATTTCTTGAACCAATATGCATTTTGATTCTTGTAAATGTCTTGACTTATGCAGGCATGTTGTACTTGTTTGTTAGAGACCACGCTCGGTTAACGAATGCTTTAGGTGAGAGTGAGTTAAGTCCGGAACTATCTGTATACTTGACTTTTCCCGTCAAGACTGTTTGTTTAGAAATTTCCCATTGTATTATGAGTGTTGTTGACAAAGCAGTATTGAGTGGCGACACGGAATAAACAAGTACGTGTCAACGTACAAGTACTGATGCTCCACAGTACTCCATATACGCCGATTTGTTTATTAGCTATGTTTTAGGATTAAATATCAAGTTTGCCCATGTGGCTTGCAGGACAGTACCTTATGTTTGAATGGTTACTTCATACACGGCCTGTATAATTACCTACACCACCCCGGGTCGCGTCCTGTGTCCATCCTCTTATTTCAGTTCTATGGTAAATATGTGCTAAGCGTTTAGTGAACTTTAAAAAAAATTGTAGTCAATTTATCCTTGAAGTTACTGATGATAATTATGAAAATATGTAGTTGTGATGTATATGTATTGTAGTTGATATGCTCTTGTTAATGGCTATCCTCAATTCAACAAATAAGAAAAAAAAATTCGACGTCACGGTGATTGTTTAGTCGTCGTATCCTGCTTACACTGATAATTAAGTGACATTAAATGGTTTATCATCGTTTAATGGCAAACATTACCGTTGCTCAGTTTATTTGTCTATGCTATGGTGTAGTTTTGTGTACCAAGAAAGTAATTTGGCATTTATGCTTAGACAATATCCTTTATTTGACCTCTAAAATTGCTGTGTAAATTTTCCAGCACTGTTTTCCATCTGTTTTCCAAAATCTTTCGAATTGAATAAGATATTTAAAATTAATTACGTGATCTAGTGGAATAGTACAGGATAAAATTTTCTTCTTTTGACGACAAAGTAGATCACGCCCGCGGTCGGTTGGCAAACAGTTTTTGTTCTTTTCTGTACACATTTAACTCGAAGCTAGATGCTTCGTCTCTTTGTTGTCCGAAAAAAAACCGAAATTATAGCGAACATTGTAAATGCGAAATCGTTTATGGATTGACTGTACATAGCGATCGCGGGCGTGTTGTGTTTACTCGCGTTTTTATGAAGCCTGGCGTTGTATAGTTAATTGAAGTTTGTCAAACTGGCTTTTGTTGAAAAATGATTAAAAGGGTTGCGATTGGTTAGGAAGTAAACAAGCCGTCGCTTTTATTTCTTGTCATATCCTTCTGAGATCTGTTGTGCGATATATGACTTTCTACATGTGTGGTGTGACCCCGTAACACCGTATAGAAACACTTGATATTGACTGTTGTTTTTTCATGCAGAATTCTGGCAATTCTGAACGCAATAGAAATGTTTTTGCTTTGTTGCTGTAATTCTCGTCATATATGTCAGACTACTATGCTCTAATTATAATAGTGATATTCGGGGGAACACTTGTCCGATCAATTTAATTTTCTCATAAGATTTGGCGCATTTACACAAAGGACGACCGTTCCTCCCTTAATAAATAAGTGTTTATAAATAAATAATGTCATCCAGGAGACAATAGACACGACCCATAACGACAAACGTTAGATTTCTATGGAATATTGATTGAGTCACTCGCTCTTTTTTGTTTCGTCCATTTTTCGCACAAAAGTTGCACACATTGGGAGAAAAATGTCCGACTGGAATCAAAAGACGACGCCGACGCCGTTCCTTTCGCATTCGAAAAAGTAAACACTTCCTTCGTCGCATGTAAATATGTGTAGAATAACAACGGTATAAGGCAGAAAAGGTCGCCTCTATAATACAGCGTTTCCTTGACAGTGTTCAGGTGGACGTGAACAGAACAATAGCGCGATAATTTGCCGAGTAAACGAAACCATATTGGCAGTTATGGAAACAAGCATACATACTCTGCGCTTTATACCATCGTGGCTATTAGCGCACGGAATGAAAGGCGCTGCTTACAAACACGAGTGTGTACATATATACACGAATGTATAGCAGCTATTTGTTTGTTACTTCCCACTCGAAGGAGTTCGATTA
Organism: Halocynthia aurantium; assembly: GCA_013436065.1. NCBI lineage: Eukaryota > Metazoa > Chordata > Ascidiacea > Stolidobranchia > Pyuridae > Halocynthia > Halocynthia aurantium. The sequence goes on from QXVX01011366.1 coordinate 4,871, forward strand.
CTCAAAGTTATTTCTTCCATACTCCTGCGAGTCGTTTACTCGTTTCATAGGACTTATCCCTTTATTACCAGGGTAAACATCATCGGCTTTATTCTCCACAAGGTGTTACGAGTCTATGAAAAGATCTTGTATAATGGAAGTGACGTGTCATGAAGGGTGGCGTTCCCTGTTTTGTTATTATGTCGTCTATTTATGCAAACAAAAAATGCTTCGATGTTCTGTTCATTTTGTGTCTACATTCGATCCTGTTCTGTTGTCGTGTTAGGAAATAGCTTTTGTGTTTGTGTATCCAGTATTTACGACGGTATCGTTGCCTTGCGCGATGCCGACATTAACTGAAAATTTGTCGACGGGAACAGTATACTTTAAACATTCTGATCTGATGAGTTTGACGGATAATAATTGCTGTTGGCATGTGTAGCAGTATTAGATAAAGTCGAAGTCAAAGCGACAAATATGTGTCAAAACTAGACTGACGAGTGTACATAGTAAATCCTACCATCAGTACAGAGATGTAGTCAGATTTTCATTTTATTGGATCTTACCACTGTACTAGTACATTCCACTCGATATATTCAGTGCCTATGTTAATGTTTAATTCAGTTTATTCTTATAAATAAGCTATTGACTACACCCTTTTGGCATGGGTAGCTAGTTTAAAATTTCTATCAGAAGTTCTATCAGAATATTTTAGTCTTAGTTAAAAGGCGCAACGTTAATTGTACATTTTTAGCTTATCAGCCTTATGTAGTACAGACAGGTTCTGTTCAGACACCGTGATCGTAAAGCTAATTGTTCTGTGAACGAACTCCTCACTTAACGACCGAGTTCCGTTCCGAATACCCGCTTATGAATTATCTTCAGATGTTTTTTTACTGTCACCCGTTAGCTGAAGAAATAAATCTGTAAAGGTCTAATGAATACACTATTTGTATTGTAAGTGTGAGGAACGATCGTAGTTTGTCAGTCGTGATAACGGTCGTTATACGGGAATTTCGGTAACTCTATCATCTCAAATGCAAATTAGCTTGTATCCCCAAGCCCGGGCCCGGTAGGAATTGCATGCTTAGCACATGTCTTTGTAGATGGCGCTAGAGATCCTTACGTAAGTTTCCGGTTTGGCTATTCATTTCCAGAAAATAGTTCTTGTGTTCTCGAATTCCAGTTGATGCGATCATCTATCTCTATCTGCATTCAGGATTAGTATTAGTATTGTTTAACACCGTCGTGCCTCCCCTCTGATTTCCGATGTAAATAATACAATCCAAAATGGACGTTTCCTTCCTAAGACGCATAATCAAGCTGTTAAAAAAAAGCTATTTCAACGCTCATATATATCGCTTGGCGAAATAAATTACATAACCTACAATTACAAAGCCATTCAGCAAATCGAACTTACTCAATGCCGCATGTTTTATAAGGAAAAGTTTCTGAACGAAACCAAAGCAAAATTAGGGTTTTGGTGATTGTAAATTTTCTTGGTTCAATTCCGCGTTAAAAATTGAACTTTATTGTGATAAACTTAGTCATGAATGGCATTATTGTCGAATCAAAACTGTTTAAACTTATTTACTATTCAATGCATATTTTTCAAATTTTTTCTATAAATCTGAGAGATTCCCAATAACCTCTTTGTACTATTTTGCTTACTCATCACATGATGTGAAGTGTAAGTGAATGGTCGTCTGCAGCCAGTCAAAATATCACAGCGTTCTTGAAAACTTTGGTCAGAAGAAGCATTAGCTAGCTAGTCGGTAAAATGTTTATGCCAAGATCGTTCAGCGGCGAAATAAGAGCATTGAGATGATGCATGATGATATTCGTTCTATTGTCTCCCTGTAATTCATTATTCGCCAAGGAATGTTTATGGCACGTATAGTCTTTGCTCTACCCTCGAACGTTAAAAGCCGGCTTGTTTATGGCTCGAACGAGAAACTAATGATATTAGATTTGTTCGTCATGTTTTTTGTTGTGTGCCGAACAAAAATCGATGAATGTGACAAGTTGAAGGATTGCTGGGCCGTCGAAGATTTTTGGATTATCGTTAATTCACACAAAACAGTGTTGTTGAAATTGTCAAGAAATCCCATTACTGTGATTGTGTTTACTCGCGTACGCAGATTTGGTTTGGAGTCTAGGGATTCGAATTTGTCGTTTTGCTTTGGTTTTCCAACACCCCCGCCATCGATTTATAAACTTCACGCCTTTTATTCCTAATCGAGATTTCTCACGGCTGGTTTTTCAAATAAAGATAGACGAGTGATGACTGCGTTTCGTAGATTTCTTTGAACGCAAAGCTTCACTCGCTTCCTCGTTAGTCGCTGTTTGTGTTTAGGAGTACACTCGCAGACTCGCCGAAATGGAAGAGCCATTATCCGGCTCTATGAACTATATACAAAACTCTGCTGTTCAAATGGAACCGCTGAGAAGCGATCGATTCTTCCGCCCATATATTTATATTGTGACAACCTACAATGTAAACCTCTCGCGGGAACGGGCGCTGATTTAATCAGTCCACTATTTCGAAAAGAAAATGGATATTCATTCAAAGAAAATTACTTCGTTTACCTCTCTATATTCGAATTACGCATTGCGAGGCTCCGCTAACGAAAGATAGGTTCGTTTACCATAATCCCTCTTTTTCCATTAGGCCTGTAATCTAAATATGACTAACGATGCATGTCGTATTATTAGAAACAAAGGATATTTTAGTCCTTTTGTGATAAAAACGGTATTATTGATTTTCAGTATGTTTTAATGTCACTGAAAGAAAGGAATATTAATGACCAGGAATGGGAAAACGATTCAACGATAAAAATATATCTGACATTTGTTAATTACAAGTCAAATCCTCTCATAGCCTTATAACTTAGTTACCAGTGACATTATTACAAAAATATTCCGAGTGATGGTGAAACAATACTTGATGATTCAATAATAATATCCTCAAATTACCATCATCACCGCAACCACAGCGTTTCCGGTAATCTATCAAAACTGAATGGTCGGATTTGAGCTAGGTGGAAGTGTCTTGCTCTATCACGCTGAGATACTTCTTCCCCGGAATCGAAATGTCCTGTCCCTGCTACACTCCCACTCCACTCCAATGTACCACTCTCTTATGGTGATATGTTGCGCCATCTAGCGATAACAAAATTTTAATTCTATTCTATTCCGTTTCTTCAAGCTAAAAACTTTAATTCCACTACCCAATAGTTATCGACTATCTACTTATGTGTAATGCTGATTTGATCTTTGCATTTCACGGCTCTGTTACATAGTTTCATCTCAAACAGAATTCGTCTGGAATAAAATCTTTAAACCTTTCTTGAGTTATAAAATTCTCGACACTAATACAACCTCTCTTTCATTCGTTGTGGTGTGGAAATTGATTTCAAAGCAACCGTTTATTTACTTTGTACGTTGTGATAGAAGTTGTCTTTGATGTTGTGCAGTGTTGCAGTCCAAGCTGTTGACAGGTCATTCGCTGTGTTGTGTTCTGCGCATAGGTTTATTCGGTCGCTGATTCTAATCTCAAAACGGTAAACAAACATTTTGGGGTTCAAGGTGTTAATGTAGTGACCTTTGAGCGAGATCTAGCGCGGTGGAAGTTAAATCAATGTAAGGCGTTGTCGCCAGTTACCCAAACCATAATTTTATTGGGTATACGTGATTATAACAGGGGTCTAACGAAGTGAAGGAGACTCCAGGAATATAATACCAAGTGTTAGAATTGTTGTTTGACAAAATGAGATGTATGTATTGATGGCTTATATCCCTTGTCCATAGCATACATACTGTTACCAGCATTTTTATCGCTAAATGTGTTGTATTGGACTGGACGATAGCTGATTGATGAGAGTGATCATTTTCAGTTATTTGCTTATCTATGGGGCTAATGTGCATCAAGTAGCAGAGGAGCATATTTGTTGTGTTGTGACGTCCGATAATGGTGTCGACATTGTTTAACTCGATGACGACATTACAAGTAGTACAGTGTGGTATCATTTTAAGGCCTAAGCACGCGGAAAGACATTCTCTAAAATATGTAAGCTGTGAAATTGGTATGGTGATAATGTATGGCCAACAATACTAGGCTTAGAAGATAATTTTCTCTTGTAAGAGAATAACAAGAAATGATTTCATCTAGTTTTGGAAGTCAGTTTAATTCTGGTCCAATATCAAATCAAACCATAGACATTATTATATTCCTAATACACTGTATTTAAAAGAATTATAAAACCAAATCTATGAGTTAGAATAGTAACCCTAACCTTATATACTTATTGGTTACATTTTCGCTTTCTGTTTTGCGTTCATTCAGGGTACAAAATCGCAAACCACGGTAACTTAAAACTGTTTGGTATCGAACTTAATGCGATAACTCCTCCTTCTTATATGTTGGCATTACCGGAATCCGTCGGATAATCAATACCTTGCAACCAAGATCATGTTACGAAGACCGATCTTGTACGCGTAACGTTGTTTGTGGCAAAATTTATTGTTAAAAATACAATTAGTTGAGTAAATAAGACTACTCTGGAAGAGGTATTAATGTAGCCACTCGTTGTTGAAATGAGAATCCTATTATCCCTAATTTACCGTAGTCTGATGGTGTATTGGCCTTATGTTTTTGTGTCCTTTCTCTTTACCTTCTACTTATGATAGGTATGGCGCGAGCCACTGACACTAACTTTCATTGAACAAGCCCACAGATTGTGAATTTTTTTTCATAAGTGAAAGCAGGAAAGGTACAGTTGCTGGGCCGTAATTTGTTATTTAGAATATTAACGAGCTTAACTTGTATTTTTTAATGGTAAAGTTATCATCAAGATGGCCGTCAGATGTTTGAACAGAGTCGCAATTTTCATTGCCTTTCATAGGTGGTATTTTTCGTATAGGTGCGCCACTGCTTCCTACTTATTATTATAAGTTGAATCGTTAATCCCAGACAAGATATGGATATAGAAATGTCTCACATATATCTGTTAATTTTCTGTTTAACAGATGTAAAATTATCTGTACAATTCGATTTACCTTAATCTACCAGTTAGGGAATGTATGACGTGTTTAGACAAATTAAGCAATCCCTAAATTGGTGTTGTAGCCAATTGTAATTAAAGAATCTCAAAGGAAAGCCGACGTAATTAGCACAAAACCAAAGGGTTTACCAGTCTTCTTATGATTTTTATTTGCCTTAATAAGAATAACCAATAATTTCGCTCTTTTAACCGCGCGATTATATTCCCTTTCCCATGTTTCCTTTTTTTGTTCCTTCTTCTCTGTCGATGTTACTTTTTACCGCAAATTACAGCCTAGTACTTGTCGAAAAGAAAACAATTAATGCGGTAATAGGTCTCATTTCTGACGCGAGCTCGCTGTCAGTCGACGTAATACGAAGGATGTGGTTCTCTTCGTGCTAGAAATAAATGCGTTTAATAGCTTCGGCGCCCAGCCCGAATGATGATGCGCTCTAACCAACATTTAGCAATGGCCACGATGGTTTAATTGCTAATCTATCGGCTTCGACCGCCTTTGTCGATACGGTGCCAGTTCCGCGTTAGAACAAATTGCCGTATGTGATTACGGTCCGTTAGCGGAAAACCGCAACGTTGCCTCGACCGTCGTT
>QXVX01011372.1:0-32327 GCA_013436065.1 Halocynthia aurantium
ATCAGTGAAGTTCTGCGTATCCTTGATGGTAAATTGAAGGTACGTTGGTAGATAGTTTTACATGCGTTAAATACGAACGAACTCGAAATTTCAACTATTGGCTTCCTCACAGCGATATTTCCCAGAGCTAGAAATTCTATGGTTGACCATTAAAACTTGGAATGTAGGTGCGAAGCTATTCGCTGCAGATCACGTAATTGAATCGGAGAAATGGTGCGCAGGAGCTATGAGCTTGTTGACATATCTGAAGCACTTCAAATCAAGTTACGAGAGTCACGTGAGCATTTAAATTCATCTGCATTTGTATTCGCGGCTCCGAGAAAAGAAGTTGTGTTGCAAACAAACTAGTTCTAAATGCTAGTGATAATCAAGTGTATAATGTTTTTGGAGAATACCAACCTCACAATCACGGTCAGTTTTTAAAATAATGTGGGATGTAGCGGAGTACGTACGGAAAATAATGCTGATTGTACTTTGCCATCTAGCGGTTGGAAGTTTTTACTTCACTTAACAGTTAGAAATGATCCAACAGCGACATCTAGCGGTTGGAAATGTTTTACTTCACTTAACGCTTATAAATGAAATGAAATTATAATGATCCAATCACACTAAAATCTGCACGTATGAGACGTAATACCCAAACTAACATTCCCTGAAAAAAAAGGGTCGATTGATTTAGGTCAACGCCGAAAACTTCTATTTTGAAACTAGAATACCTATTTCGGGTCTGCCGTAACGAGTGATCCCGCGTTGAACAACCCTTAATTACTCGTAGACCAATTGCCGTCCCACTATATATGACACACCATTGAATGTAGAATTTCATAAAGAATCTATACATATAAGCATCATATACACAGCAAACTCACGGGAGCCGTTATCCCTTTTTTAAGTCACCAACCCTCCAGTTACTTAACCTTAACTTATAACGAGGATAACATCTATTGTACTTAGCCATCTAGCGGTTGGAAATTTTTACTTCGCTTAAAAGTTATAACTGATCGTACAGCGACATCTCGCGGTTGGAAATTTTTACTTTATATCCGTTAAGACGTGAAGTAAAAATTTCCAACCACGAGATGTCGCTGTTGGATCATTTATAAGCGTTAGTTGTAAACAAAAATTTTCAATCGCGAGATGTCGCTGTTGGATCATTTTTAACCGTTAAGTGAAGTAAAAACTTACAACCGCTAGATGGCTAAGTACAATCAACGCTTATAAATGATCTAATCACGTTAAGATTAGCACATATGAGACGTGATACATCTGTTATACCGTTAGTTGTAGTAAAAAAATTCCAACCGCGAGATGTCGCTGTTGGATCATTTATATGCGTTAGGTGTGGTGAAAAATTTTCAATCGCGAGATGTCGCTGTTGGATCATTTTTAACCGTTAGGTGAAGTAAAAACTTCCAACCGCTAGATGGCTAAGTACAATCAACGCTTATAAATGATTTTCTAATGATCTAATCACGCTAAGATTAGCATATATGAGACGTAATACATAAACCAACATTCCCTGAAAAAGTTTGGCTGATTTATTCAGGTTAACACCGAAAATATCTATTTCGAAACACGAATACCAATCTCGGGCCGGCCGTAACGAGTGACCCGCGTTGAACAACCCCTAATAACACGCAGATCGATTCCCGGCCCACTATATACGACACACCGATGAATGTAAAATTTCATAACGAACTAGGTGGTTGGTGACTTAAAGGGGATATGCTTGCGAGTATTGAACAGAATGTCTATGCGGCGCTCGTCATTTTCTCAGGTCCACTGTAAAAAAAGTTTGGTGACCCCTGCCCTACAGCAAGAGTTGAGCAATTTTTAACTTTCACCCAATCCAATTAGATGAATGAAGTGTACCAAGAGATCTTGATGAAAAAGGATGCCATTGCAGCAAAGCAAAATCCTTCTGACCTGTACTAACTGTACTGCACCCATGATCGGAATGGCTACTAGCTTTCCTGCACAGCTGGTGTAGAATAATTTAGAGATAGATACAGAATAGACATATTAATGAGAGCAGAGGTTGAAGCTAAACCTACGAGCCGAAAACTTTTTTAGACTTCTCTGTTAAAAGTTTTTTAGTTCTTCAGACTGATATTTATTGAGTTTTTAGATTAATTTTTTATTTAAGCAATTTATTTGAAAAATATTAATCCTCGTATTATAATAGTCGATTGGAGTAGGAGTGTAGCACGTGTTCCTGCAATGTCATGTCGGAGAGTCCAGTATACCGGCTTGTTGTAATAGACGTTTTGTATCCATGAGAAAGGTTGAGTATCGTATCGCAGGGTAGATCTGTGCAAGTTCATCAATTTTCGCCTCTTCAACCTAAAGTATAAAACAATTTAAATACAAGCGAAATTATCATAGTCAAAGACTCAGCAGCAGCATGGATTGAATAAATTATTTATTTCAATATAACTTCAGTCTTAACAGCATGACACCCAAGATTCAATTCATTTTTCTTACATTTCTGGTAAAAGTAACAGGCTATATTTTTGAAACGACATACAGTACTTACCGAATCGCATCGCATCAGTCCAAGATAGGTGAGATTGCTGCATAGCTCAGAAATTTGACGCGCCCCTTCTGCAGTTATTTTGGTATAGCCGACATCTATCCTGCGCAACTTTTTTCCCTTCATTCCCATCGATATCATGGCTAGTGTGAGGGAAAAAAATATGACTTACTCCATTAAAGTTTGATTTAGCCTAGGAAAATTAGCATTTATACTTGTGCAGTGTATACAGTGCAATCATTTGTACCGTAGGTAGTTTTAAGGTGACAACTTTACCTTACCTATAGCAAAGTGGCACTTACCATTATCCGTTATCAACGTTGATACAAGGTATATGTGTGTTAGTTGATGCAGTGAACTGAAGATAGAATCAATACACCTAAAAATATATTAAAAAACATTTGAAATTAAGGAAGAGACAGCCGTAACTTGCTAAAACTCTACATATTCTATATGCAGAATGAGATTACACTTTCAATTGTCCTTCGTACCTGTCATCTACACTCTTATTGAGATTCAGACTTAGTATGTTGAGTTGATGACAATTTCGCAGTACTGGATTTAGATGAATGGCTTCTCTTATTAAACACTGACTAACGTTAAGATGCTTGATGTTTGGCAAATGTTTGATGAATTGCACACCTTCTCCTATGACACCGCACATCATCAGCTCCAGCCTTACCAAAGCACAACTACCCTGCGGTAGCGCATGGAGACAGGCATCGGTTAGCTGTGAAATAATAAATGCATACAGTCGATCAAGAGCTAGCTGTACAATCAACAATGATACAACTACTGTACCATATGTTCAAGTTGGTCGGTGGCAAGCTTTTTCTTGGATAGTATATTTCAAATTACATTAATTTTGAACATATGAATTCAATTGATACGAGAGTTCCATGAGAGCATAGCATTTATACTTAGACTTTGCTATTAGTGTTATTGTAGAAAAAGTGGTAACAGGATATAGATTGGGTTGTTCATAATAACTATTGGTCTTTAGTCTATCTATTTAACTTACAATACCTGAGTATTCTGGTTCAAAACTAAAACTTCTAGATGTCTGCATCTTCTTATAATTTCTGCTACACCTTGATTAGTTATATCAGTGATCTGACAGATACTGAGATATTCCAATTCCTTTGAGTGCCATGCAAGCTGATGGAAAATGAAACTGTAATAATTTTGCTATCAATGCTATCACAAATATCACCGAATATTGCATACTCACACTGCTTAATGTTTGATCGCTTATATTGAGACAATCTAGGTCTATTTTACGCAATTTCGGGCAGTGTTCCGTCAACGCCACGAATGCCACGTCCGACAGTTTTGATCCGGACCTGGAGAAAAATAGCAAATACCTGTTGAGTTGATACAGAGGGTAGAGAAAATATCAACTGAATAAATAACGACCTCGGAGCCACGAAAGTATGCAAGTTGGGACAAGTAGAAGCGACCTCAACAATGCTATCGTCGGTGAGACACTTGTTCCGGCAGTCTGGTATTTTAATACACGTGACATTGGTGCTAATGGAAGTAACTTTGCGAAGCACTTCATCATTAACCTGAATATACAAGTGAGGTTTATATATACGGTATATATTTTGTTATGAGATAACCTTACAAAAAGAAAACTTTTATTGCTAGAATCTTACGACATGTCTCTGGAAAACAATCTCTCTCCAAAGCTCAGAGTCGAATGCCAGCTGATGCCAAAGTTTGCAGACGAGACTGATGCGATGTACCAGATTGTCCATGGTCATATATGAAAATATCTGAAATAGTAAGAACTGGTAGTAGCATTTAGAATTGAGGTTTTATGGCATCTCTGTACTATTCCTGATATTGGTCAGTATTTAGGTTTTAAATGTTATCACTTTACCTAACTGCCATTGAATTTTTAATGAACTGAAGCAATGCATGTTTTTCACAATGCAGCTGTACATTGTCATGATTGTCATCAACATTGAAATTGCCAACGAATTTATATACCGAGACTACAAGGTATTGAATGGAAGAAATCCAGGATAATAATGATAAAGAGATGACTACAGATAATTTCAGCTGAATACCTTTAGTAAAAGCGTGACTGGAAGAGAATTTAAATGAAGCTCTGAGTGATTGTTTCTGCATTCATCATCATCAGCAATATTAGTGCATATCACCGCGTGATCTACATTATTGTTTTCAGTTTCTGATGAGTCGCACACTTTTCGACTCTTTGGATTAGGTATTAAGGAACCTGGAGAAGTGATGCTAATATTTAGCATTGGTATACTGTCACTGAAATCCTCATTTCCGAAATGTCTTTTCACAGCATTGGAGCAGTTGTCTACGACTTGTCCGTTGCCATTGCAACTCTCAGAGTCAGTTTTATTCATAACACTGGAAGCTTGTGGCGACACCGACGAATTAGTAACAGCTTCGTTTGCATGTTGATTAACATTATTTTGTAGCTTTGCATGTGACATATGCCACCGATCGAAAAGTCTTGAAAATACAAATCCCATACGAAATTGCTGAATAAAGGGACCTAGAAAAGAAAATAGAATAGTGGCAATTTATATCCTTGTCATTCTTTGGTAGACACCATCAAATACATAAAATCCTAATTATAAAATAGATTCAAAATAGCCAAACGTTCCACAATATGATTTTTTCGGTTAGTTGATAGAAGAAGTAAACAGAATTCTGTCAATACAATAATTCGGAGCTCGGAGGGCGACCTAGTGTGTCCTTCCGTGTTGTAACAAATAGTCCCTATCTGGCGCTAGAGAATTGTAGATGAGACGTATTGCTCTGTGTTCTTACGGAAGATGGGGCTAGGGAGCCCATCCTTATCGTGATAAATAGTCCCTATCTGGCGCTAGAGAGTCGTAGCTAAGACGTATCACACGGTATTCTCACGGAAGATGGTGCTAGGGAGCCACGACCTGTCCAGAAGTTCCTGAAGCGTAAAATTATCTTTCAAGACTTCACGCATTCGTGCACAAGCAGAAACAACAACAATCGCAACAAGTGCGAGAGTCTCTCACGTTGAAAAGCCGAGCTATGTTGAAAAGAACTAGACTAGAACGTTAGACAGAAATGTGTGAGGTTTTGTGTGAATTTACTGCTCTAGTCTGTGAACATGGTTAAACAACGTGTTGTGAATTCGTCGTTCGTAATTCTGGCGAAACATATGCGATTGTGTTCGATGGTTTGTAACACAGGTGTAGTGGATCTTGAATTTGTAACTTATGTGAATATTATTAGCCTTGTAGTATAGTCTGTATTGGAGTACGATTCGAAGCAATGAGTGCTCGATTTGGAGTGGTTATTTCAGTAGTTTTGTAATTCGTGGATCGATCAACAACACAAGTCAGTCAATTTCAGTCAATGTAACTAGCTATACGAAATGAATTTTGTCACGTCGAAGAACCAGATGTACTGATTCCATATGTTTATTCAATGCAATCCACACATAGTCATGTTGAAAATAGGAAACAACTTGCGGTACAGGATGCAGGGTTATGAATTATGAAAATTTTATATTAGTAAGATTTGTTTCACGGTCTAGTTGATTTCATTACTTTTTCCATTACAAGTAACGTTTTGAGGGCTGTTCGAGGTGTACAGGCGTATCAAGTAACTGGTGTATCTGAAGTATGGCTCATGCCATAGGCGCTACAAGAAGGGGACGCCAATGAAACTGACTTTGAGCACATGATAGCTTAATTTACATCAATGAAAGCAAGGAAGGGGCGGTTGTAATTTCCATGGAGTGCCTCAATCTGTTAACAAAAAAATTAGCGTGATGGTAAAATTGTCCAAAAGATGGGTGTATGGAGTTTTGATAGGCGCACAATTTCAGTGCCTATTGTGGACGATTTTTTCGTAGATAAGCCGCCACATATACATCCATTCAAAGTAATGTGTGCACAAACTGTGATCTTCAGACAGGGATTAGGATTTTACCGCCAACTGAGATTACGTCGCGGTTCTAGTTTTACTGTTTGCCTTTCCGTTGCAAAATTACCTTCAAAGGTTCTTTTATCCTTAATGCAGGGTGTATAATAGCTGTACAAATAATTTCATGGCAATTAATTACCTACTAGTATGCACGTTGACCGAGAAGAGCTTGCTACTACTACTCTAACATGAGATCAGAATGCCTAGAAGGAAGCAAGGCACACCACAGCGACTAAAACGTGAGTACGATCAGAATTTTGAGAAATTAATCGAATGAATGTCGTCATTAGGACTTTACTAGACTTAAACGGCTACGTAATCACCGAGTCCTTGCGCGAACTTTTGAACCACAGTAGAAGGCGATAAACGCAACTGTCATATGGTGTACAAATATAGCTAATGACCCGCGAAAGACGACTTTATTTACATGTGATTAGTTCACTGTAATTAGTGTGCTTTTTTTCTTCCTTTATCACGTGTCAATCACATGAATAACAAAATTGCCAGTCGATTAGAGCAGTATTATGATATTTTTCGATAGCAGTGCCAAAGGATATTTTCTAGGTTTCAGTATTCCAGTACAGTGTCTTAAAAAGTTTTTTCACTACACTTTTGTATTGAAAAGAAGTTGGAGGGAAGCATTGTGTGTGTAGGCTGAAGTACCAGGGTTTCGCATTTCGTTTTTTCGACTATCTATTCATATAGCCAGATACGAACTGTGTAAACAATATTCAGTTAGTGATAGCCGTCAACTATGAGTCACTGGATTGTACGTGGATTGTATGGTGTGAGATGTGAGGTGTTGTTGCACTCATTTCCTGTATAACGCGTTACGAACAAGTAATAAGCCCTCGATTGCTACTCGAGTCGCTTATACACTAGCGCTCTTTCCATTTCTAGAGCTGGGTAGGAAACTGCTTCGTTGCATTTCATCTCCTGTAATGAATTCTTCGCCTTTTCTTCATTACCAATCATTATTAATCATTTCAAACGAGAATCTAACGATTGAATTACTGTACGTACGAAATCGGCGAAATTTCCTGATTCTTGATGAGAATCAACGTATTGTTCGATATTTGGATAATTAATTTTGTTTGTTAAAACCAAGGTTGTCTGCACGGGCGTGAAATCTCGTATTTTTTCCACTCTCGCTTGTCAGCGTTCCGTCCGTCTAAATCAGTGTATTTGTAGGTAATCACAGTAAATTCGCGTAAAACCAATTTGCTGATATCTGCGTCGATGCGTTGTGTTCACTTTCCAAAGCTAAAGCCTCGATGATTATTCCCTCACCCTCGTACTGAATTTGTTTATGCGGCGGTCGCCAACGAGTAAGGGCAAAGCAAGCTATGATTGATGTTCACCTGTCAAAGTCTCCGTGAAAACATTCGATGATGGATGGAAAGCAGTCCCATTTTTCTGCTCCTCGTATCTTAGCATGACTTGTTTTATTTTCCAAGCCATCGCTCACCGCGCGTGAGTCGACCCCTCCCCAACTTACTGCTGACACTACTAGGTACAGTGCTTTCCGTGTGATAATGATGACAGTGGTTCACGCTTACTACTGATCATCAAGTTGATCCCGCTAAGTGTCATAGAAAATATATATAGTTCATCCAGCAGACGACCAAATTGCCTTATAACGGCTCAAAACTTACGAATGAATTTTATTAAATTATTTTGAAACCACTTGTCTTCGCCTGAAAAAAAAAATGAAAACTCCTAGTCTACAGAAATCGTGTATATGTATAATATTGTATAATCGCTCAGCAACAGCTGTCAGTTTCTCTGGGACAGGTCGTTTTGCATAAATTATTACGTACACTATGTGCACAGTTGTTTCATACCGCATTTTTTACAAATTTTCAGTACAATAGCCGGCAATGCAATCAGCCTTGCGCCAGCTATCTCGCTTACTGTGTACAGTGGGGTAATTTGCTTAATGTCAATCACGTCGCAACAAGATAAAACACAGCAGTGATCCTATTGTAATTGCTTTTCCTCGTACTGCCGATGCTTGACAGGCGACGGAGTGTGATTTATGCGGGAACGTCGTGTTTTTAAGCGCGCTCAAGTAAGACGATATTAATTATCGCAATAGACGACATTTACATACCGACGAGCATGCTTCCCCAATCGCTTATCAAATCTCTCCGGCAGTAATTCGATTGCCAACATTGAGATCTTTCTCCGTTCGAGAACAAGTTGTCGGTTTTGCTAGTCACTAGACATGACTTAACATATTGCTTTTCGTCTTGTATCTCGCGAACCTGCCCGTTAATTAGACAGGAGACATGATCTTAACATGGAACTACATATCGACGCAACATAGCTTAACATGATTCCCAGTCATGCAACATTTACCGCATTTCACGTTGCCGAGAGTTTTTTTCTCTTCGTAAGGCTTAATAACATGTAGTCTGAAGATTTAAATGCGTTGAACTTGATGTATTTTACGTTTTCATTCTACATTAGACGATTAAAATAGTACAGTGTGGGGGGACCTATTAGTCAAAAGTCATTTTGTCAGATGGAATGGTAGAAATAGAGTGTAAATGGAATAGAAAAAGTGTTCATATCAGAACGTACATTATACACTGATTTTTATTGGTAATAAATTTTCCTTTGAAGTTTTCCCGCAAGCAGCAATGGGAAAACACTAAAATGCCACGCTACCTTTACTTTTACCCATATGGACAAGTGGACAACGGTCGGCAATTGCAACACAGCCGTTTGAAAGATCTCGTTGGTGACATCACGCCCTGTTCCAAGCGTTCGTTTACTAGTTTTAAGTAAAAGCGCACCGTACAGAGAGAGATCTATCAATCATAATGACACGAGTGTTTGATTTATATCCCATTTCGCTCTTTCATTTGTTAGAGTACCGTTGTTTTGTTCGTTGAAGAACGGGTCCAACCAGAGGTCAATTGGATTTTTATCTGTCGTTTCCACCACCACCGCCTTATCCATTTCTGTGCCCTATTACTATATTAGTTTCTGGTGCTGGTGTAATGTTGAAGATAATTACCTTATGTTTGTTCCGGCTTATACAAAATTTATGTTGTCAAAAACCTGTGATAGCTAGCTGTTTTGTATGCCGCATAATAGAGATTCAATGAATAGCATATAGATTTTAAGATTTAAAGAGAGTTCATAGTTCATAGTTCAATATCTGAATGACAATGGTTCGATGTACCGGAATATGCAATTTTTCTATGTCTTCCGAATCCATTGTGTGTTTTTCAAACGCTGTGGTCAGTCAGCTCGACAAAGAACGTGTAATTGAGTGCGGCCTTTATATCACACTCACACGTTTATGTTTTCGTTGTTGACAATTTTGAACCTTGTTTGATCTTTCTTCGAACCTACAATACTTTGGTACTGGTTGACGTTGTCATAATAACTTCTTCCGTTGTTTATATTCATGGGTAATAGAGATTACCAATATAGCATGGGCCATAAAACAGGCTTTTCTGAATTCGTATTGCAAGTTTTTAGATTAATTATTACAAATACGTAAAAGTTTCGCTTAGTTTATCGATTGAATATGGAACTATCAAAGTTTATCCCAACTGAAAGTAACCGATTCGCTACAGCGATTTGACACATGTATGGGGACTGAAGATATTGGAGTGAGAAGAAACGATGACTCTTCCTTTTCTTCAAGAAAAATGTAATGAACAAATGCATTGTAATTTAGATTGGATGTGAAAAAGTCTAGCTTTAAGCTTTGAAAATGGGATACACGGGTGTGGCGGTTCAAAAGGGGTCAAAGGTAGTGTAGTGTATGTTTCAAGAGGGGTCAAAGGTAGTGTATGCTCCAAAAGGGTCAAAGGTGGTGTAAGCGAATAAGACCCTGAATGCAGAAAATCTATATACCGCTCAATGCATCCTCTCCCACATCTTCCATACCCATTGTGACCATATAGTTCATGGCATATAACCGTTGTGGATAAAAACAGGATGATTAGTGGAGAAGGGAAGGGCCCAAAAGAAACTTTGTAATTTGCAAAATAATTCTTCTCAGAGGGCTACAGTCTTTTATACGCGCAGTGCTCTTCACTTGCTACTCTATATAGGTCGTTGTTGTCATCCTTTCCATGTTGTTGTTTCTTCATCACTCACATCGTTGTTGTGCAACAGATTTATTGTACCGGTGACATCGTGTCGTGGGAAAAGTTGCTTACTCCGCTTGCTTCTCTCAAGCTCTTTTTTGAAGGATTCCTTTTTAACTGTTCTGTTCGGCAGTATTGATGAATCGGATTTCTCCAATTCACAACACCTGCACTCGAGAGCCTTCAGATCTTAATGCGCTCGCTCATTTGTCATTCCGTATGGGTTTCGCAGTGTGATCACAGAGATAATATCTATACAGTAAACGAATCACATTATACAGAGGTAAAGTATCCGGAATAGGTCTTTAGCTTCCCGAAATTCTTATTTTGTCGGAATCAATGTACAGACCATTCGTGTGTAATGGTGTTGTTCTCGTGCGGTTTCCTCTTGCTTTAAAAACAGGTTGTCACTTGCACAGCACATAAATAGCAGGTTTGCATAACTTAGTAATACGAACCCGAGCGATCGCTGTAAAAAATTGCACATCTGGAGCTAGATGAGACGATAACATTGACAGTGAAACCTTCGTGTGAGTTGATTTGTATGTATATATTGAGTAGCAGGATTTTGTTACTATCTTGGGAACCGCAAGAAATGGAAAATATGTTTTATCTTGAAAGCGATCAAAGCTCAAATCTCATTTGCAATGGCTTTACTCTCTACACGCCTCGGATCAAATAGCTTCGAAAAAAAACAGGGCGAAATCTGAACCAGCCATTGAGTGGGTCGATTCCAAATCATTAAAAACATTAGAGTATAAAGCTGACCAAATGGGGGCTTTTCATTGTCGATATTACTCCCTTTCAGACGCACATTGATATTGTAAGTAACTGTATCTCCTTAGAATTTTTTCCCTATGTCAGATTATGGGGAATCTTCCAGAAGAGTGATATGCCACATCGCGTGTGATCCGTGAAATTCATAATATACAGTATTTCATTTATCTTATCTACTGGTCTGGTGAGGCGTTTTTTCGTGTTTGCATTGCTATTTTTATTCAACATTACCTTCCTCCGTTATTATTTCAGTTAGTAGTTTGCAACCTCACAGTCTCACAGTCAGTAAGCTTATTACTAGATTTTAGAATATTTAATCATGGGACATCATTATGTAAGGTCATAGATGATTTTTGTAATATTATTCTGCAAACTACTTTCTTATTATGAACTCCGAGATCAAGACGTAATTTCATGAGATGAGTTTTTGCATTATGGAATCTAGACACATGGATCGTTTGGAAAAACACCCTGCCCCGTATCGTGTTTCTTGATTGTTATGCTACTTGGAATTATTAATGTGATGCACATTAGTAGCATGAGGCCTAATTCTACTAGATAGTTCTATATTACACTCGCTCACAAGATGGTGCGGGATGCTAGCTCGTAATTTCGTGACCACGCCTAATGTGTGCAGCGGTGCCGTGCCGACAAAGAGCACAATTTTCATTGTAGCTCTAATCGCAATCGCTTTTCCCTCTGGGATGACACATATAGTGATGGGATGGCAACCTGACAGGTGTTCGTACAAGAAAGGGCTCCCTACACGATGCTATCAATTGTCACCTATCACGGCTGATGGAAAATTCTATCTCGATATTGTTCCTCTAATGGGAAAATCGCTGCGACCATCTTGATGTGCCTCGTTTTCTCCTTTATTTTTTGACAGTAAACTTGGTTCAATGTTATGTGTATGATTCGGTCGGTGAAAGGGTACAGGATTATCAGATCAGGTTTCAAATATTCTAGGAAGTTATACTTGGATTGTAACCTGACATTTTCCAATGTAATGATGACCCTAACTTGAGATCCAAAACAACGATTAAGGAGGGCACAACAAACGTATCTGTTCTGTTTTCATTATCTAAATAATATTGGGGTTTGAAATGCGCTCACAAGGTAAATTCTATATTTTTTTATGTATAGAGTATACTGTATGCATAAAATATGTACCCAGAGTATCCAGATTCTTGAAACCTGTCCTGAGACTGCTTTCAGAAATGTGTCGAATAAAAGAAAAATACTTATTGAAAACATACGCTTCGAATATCTTGTACCAATGACTACAAAATCAAATCTGTTTTGGAAATTTCACTTGAGTGGTATCTTCCCTTTGTGTTAAAGCAACGCGTAACCCTTAAGCCTCGTGAGTTTTTGCATTCATATGAGTTCGGCCTGGAAATGCCGTATGTATAGTGTTACGCCTCAATAAGAATAAGCTCTATACAGTAAGATGGATAGAGCATATTTAAATAAACCTGTGAGGTCCAACTCCCCAACTCAGATTAATAAATTACAACCCGTAAAATCAAGAATTAGCTTTACGGTGGTTGTTGTGCTTGGTTGTGAAGGCATTTTTTCTTGCTCAAAGTACAGAATAACAGCTATGTGCCCTCTACGTACAGTGCCATGCTTGTTATAGTAAAATTAGTACAGTAAATGTTTTGTAAATGATATAAGAGCGCACTGCTACGGAATTACGCAATTATTCCTCGGTACAATTAACGATAAAACTTAAGGCAGTTCTCATTTATATCCTGAAAATCAGTGTTTCCGGGGCTGACATGCGTTGCGTAAAACGATCGTGTCTATCTCCTGCAGCGACGCAGCTCGCTTGCTTGTACGATTGTGTGGAAAGGAAATCGCGTATGGGTTTGGTAGTTTTGTTCATTGTGTTGTAACTGGTATACGTTATTGTATAATTTGACGCGCTCCCAGTATTTCATATCCGCTAACTCCGACGGATTAGATCATGCGTTATGTATCCTGGCCAACAGATATTGTACGGCATTCGATCTCAATTGCTTGAAGCTGCGTGTTGAGAATTCGTCCGAAATTGCATGAAGTATAACATGGTATTCTATTCTGCCGCTATTATGAGTTGAAGTATACTGTGTTTGGAATATACAGCTTTTCAAAATAGAAATCAAAATCCAACTCACATCGCCATCATAATAGCAATACGTAAATAAACAAAATTGAATCCACACAGGTGACTTTATTCTCTGTTAGAAGAAATTTTAACAAAGATGTACAGGCTTTTCCGTAACAATAGCTGGCAGATAGTATTATTTGAGGATGTAAATATGTTTTGAAATTGATGACAATACCCGGTTGATAACATTTTCCGCTATTATAATTGGCGGTGTCCACTGTATTAAGCTTGGGCCAGTGTACTTTAATTGCTAGCCTTTCCAGCATTTCTAGCCTTATTCATGCATGATATGCGTCTCGCAGTAAGCACTTTGGTTGGAGTAGAGTCACAGGAATTGATTTTATTCCGCTCCAAATTACATTCATTACGTTTGCCGTGTCGCATAACATAACAATTCAATAATATTACACATTTTAAGTATTCTTGATGTGCGTTTACCCGATGTTCAGAGAGTTCTTAGTCAACCTTGAACTGTTGCCTTCGGTATTAAATATTCATTACACTTGCTAATAAACTACATGTCGAGAGCGGCTGACGTATTCAAGAGAAAAGGAAATTTCTTATTTCATTTTGGTTGTTTCCTGGTTATGAAGTCCATGTACAGCACTATATCGTCACTTGATTTATATTGTAGATCAGAGTAAAAAGCTATGATGGAACTTAATATTTCATTGTGTTACATTGAAGTTGTCCGCGGATTTACTGTCACGTGCTCTGACAATTGATTGAAGCGGTTAATTGGAAAATAATTTCATTTTGTTTTTATCGGTGGTATTGTTCCCACGGAAACCGTGCCTAGTGAAAAGAGCGTTTATGTTCGGTTTTAATGATGTATTTCTTCATTATCGAAGCAATCCGAGTTGTGTTCCGTACGCAAAGTGGCACAGTATAATTAACTCGGCTGTCAATTTTATATGTCACGGTTGGCGCCATACATCACCATCGTTGTTTGAAATACATAACATCAACCAGATGAACCCTCTCGAAATGCCTTATTCGAACTTTTGACCTACCAGCAACACTCATCAGTATTTGGTTGCCTTCTAACACTCGAAACAACAACTCTCCGACTCAGTCAAGAAAAGAATTTGACCGAACTGCTGCAACAGAAATTGAGTATCCCAGTTTTGCTTCAAGTCGGAATAGTCGAAAATTATTTCATCCGTTCCGAATGACCTTGGAATAACTTGTAACTTGGATATCAAACTTGAAGTGGCAAGAACAACGTTCCAGTTCTTTTAGCAGCTTTGCCTTTCCGTATGCAGTCTTATGTGGTTGATTTGTTAAACAGGTCAACCGTCAGAACCCGACGTAGCGAGGCGCTTGAAACAATTTTGTTCTGTATTCGAAGCGTGGGAGATTGATTAGACATGGCAGGAAGAATAAATGTCATTCAAAAAGGAAACATCTAACGACATTGTATTTTCTGCTGCACTTCACCTCCATTTCCCTTTCGCTAAGTCAGTTAGTAATTCGCTTTTTGTGTGTGAGTCTACGGGTATCGATGACTGTGTCGCTGCACCTAAGTATTTATTCGTCGTTTAAATAAAGATCCCGTAGTGTATTGTGTTTCTGCTCCATCGAATCGTAAAATTGTGGCAGAGAGATGAGACATTGTGAGCGATGTAATTTGATATTGACACAGGGCAGAGGAAGAGCAAAAATCGAAATGGCACTGTCACTTAAGTCGCCGAAATATCGTTGAAATTTATCACTAATGAACGAATTTCTCGATGCTGTCATTTGAACCGAGAAATTTGTAGAACGAAATTGTCGAAATAAAGGGAAAACTAAATGCGTTGTTCTATTAAGAATTAGGCCGCTATCTGTCATTTATATTTTCCTAATTTGTTTACCATTACTCTTGACAGATAGATAAACATAGACCTTGGCAGAGAGTCTTGTTTACATGAGCGAATGCGTTCGAGTGGTTAGATACGCCTTTGCCTTTCTGTTCTGTAATAAAACCGTTCTAGTTGAGAATGGCGGGATGAAAATTGAAGGCTAATGATTTAAGTGATAAACGAAAAAGCGCCTGATCTGTGACTTCGCGGTTGACGTTTTCTTTCCCGTGAGAGGATACACCGTCAGTCAGCATAGTCCGTTACCCGACGCATGCCCCTTTTGTTACCGTCGGTGAGTTTTTCAGTACTCATCACTCGATAGATGATTGAATTTTTCCTAAGAGTTAATTCTTGACATTGAGTGTTTTTTATTGTGGCCGAGTATTTTCTCATAAAGATTATATGCGTCGTTTGTCTGCTGTTATTTGTTCGTTATACATCAGTTATTCAATCAATATATATCAATCAGCCCCTCCATCTCTAAATATGGGTTTGAAGTTCCCGAAATCTCCTCGTATAGTGTTGTAGATTGAAATAAATTATTTCTGTTCATTTTATTGTCCTAGAAACAAAATAGAGCCATCCATATTGCACACTGTATACAAATTAAAGATGGCAGTACAAATATTATTAGTAGGGATTAGAATATGGTTGGTTACTCAATGAAATTAACCTTTGCCCTTGACTTTATTTTAACCTGTGACCTTGTCCCCTAAGGCAGATGTTGTCGTCTTGTCATATTTAATCGTTAATACGCTTTGCGTCAAAGGTCGCTTCAACAATACTTCGCCAATTGCGCCATCTTCTTAAATGTGTGTGTGTATGTGCTTGATACGGTCACGTTCAGTAGTAATATGCAAAGAAAGACGATGCCATGTGAGCTATTTCTTTCTTATCTCACCACAAGATTCGAAAATAATATTTCGCAATCAGCCTAATCGGTCTGTAGCCATAATTGAAACGAATCATTTTTTTCATATCGACTCAAAGAAATATGTCAGCTAGCATTGTTATCAATACCAAATCGCAAAACATCCGTCATCGTTCAAACAAATCGAGAGATGCCTCCTTCTCCGACAAACAACTACTTCATCTTACTTAATAAAAAAAGTATCAGCATCGTCATGACACATCAATCACGTATATAAAAAATTCTTCGCAGTGCGCGAGTAGCAAGGCAGCTTATTACATGTATTGTAGGAACACAGACGATTGTTCACCAAGGTGTAAAGGTTTTTCGCTGTTGATATGTTATTTAGTATTCTGTGTCTGGTTCCATAGACTTTTGAAAAAAGATTGTCTCGAAGCGGTCGCCATTATGGGTTAGGCAATGATTATCTAGAACTGACGGCGCAAACGCGGAATTAAATTTAGGCCTCCCGCGTCGTTGACAAATTTCTGATGGAGAGTACTGAATGACAGAGGAATTGAGTGATTGACATGTTTTGCCTACGATAACAAAATGATTTAGTGCAGGGAGAAGAGATAACTTTCTAATAGTGTTTAATCTTAGAAATGAGGGAGAAAACGGCGTAGTGCGGGTGGTGTTCTACATCCTCACCAAGAGAGAGAGGGAGAAAATTGCTGAAGTACACTCGACAGCTTTCGTGACCTTTTAACCCTTGCTCGTGATCGTACCGAATCGCATTTGCGAACGTAAATTTCAGTTTCTCGCATTTCGAAGACTGTTGTCATCCACTTGTACGCCGATATATCTCTCTTCACTTGAAATGTGAAGATAATAATTGTTTACGACTTCCCATTCTACTGTACGACTGGTTAGCTTCCAGGAAAGAGTTAACGAGCGGATGGATAGTACTGTAAAATGTTGTTACTACGAAATTGCCCGTTTCAATCGCCCCAAAACGACAGCTCGCTATCTTCAGTAGTTCGTTTAGTTTGCTAGTCCTGTCCAGTTGAGCTGTCGGACAGGGAACTGGCGATTGTTGAATAGTTACTCAGAGTGGTCAGATAGAGAAAGGCCTTAATGGAAAGCATAGTCTATCCATACAGATAGTGTGGGAATAACATATTATAGATTTGAATGAAGGTAGTCTATAGGTAGCATTTTACCCGTAATATACAATATTCGATAGGTACCAGTTGAGTAGTGTGGTTCCTCCTAAAACCCGGGTACCTTAGTGGAAATTAGGTTAGCTTTAGTGAGGGTTAGTATAAGGGTTAGCTTCCCAAACCGGCACCCTAACTTAACCTATAACCTAATCTACCTTAATCAAACATGGCCGGGTTTTGGGATGCGGTCTTAGGAGGATAGAGGTAATGTATATGGAATATAAACATGAACTTCGAGTGAAAGTGCTTGAGTAAGTCATTCTGCCGTTATAGACCACTCACAACAATTTTCCGAGTTAATGACATTCTAGAATACCTTATTGCTTAAATTTCCGCGGAATACCTCGCCGAAAGTTTAATGTATATCAAATATATAAGAATTGAAAAGAATTACTGATTACTTTTCACCTAGCAACCGTTTTACACATGTTTGGCTTTTGCTAACCTTGATAAACTATTATTTACAGTCAAAGCAAGCCCTGCGCTCCCAGGAGATACAGAAAATAATAAAAATAGCCAATTGCGTTGCCTCAGTCCAGCCGTTGCAGAAGACTTTTACGCGAGCAGAAATGAAGTAGTCACAAAGGCTCATCACGCCTTAGATTCGGAGAAAAACTGCGTTTCAGATGACGAAAAGACAGTAGAAAATACATTCGAATCATCTGGGGAAAGAGGTGAAGATTACTACACGAAAGAGACTCGTTCTCCTTGCAGTTTCTCTACTGAATTCCAAGACAGCTTCGAGACTATGGAAAAGGACAACTCGAAAAATTCCTCTGTTGACCGATCGACGAACGGTTTTGATAAATTGCATTCGGCGAACGGCGAAGAAGGTCAATGTTGGCGTGAGACGATGAGAGAAGGCGAGGGGTATGACGTGGCTACCTCACCCTTACATACCTTGGCAACAGCTGCAGCTTACAAGTCTCCGACGCCAGTACACGAGCCCCAAAATGGGACACTGAGCAGTAGTGCCAATGGGTATGTTTTTCGATTTACTCCATGTACATGTAAAGCTGACAGTAGGGCCTGAAAGTTACAAAACCTTTTTGGATTCTTCATTACGACACACTTAAGTATTGTAATCCACACTTGAGTTATTGGACTGTACTGTGTACTCTACTAGAATTGGTATAGCAAGTACAAGTAGAGTTAGTTGCTCATTGTCTCTTACGTAACGCTATTATTTGACTAACAACATTCCTGATTCTGCATCTCGTCATTGTCCATTCATCTTCCGTCAGCAAAATGTCATTGTTGAAACAAAAGATAGTTGACGCGTTATTAATATATTCTGTCAATACAATTTTCATGAAAGCAGAAAACTTCCTGATATGTCAATGCCGATCAAAAAGAGAGCGAAACGATCGCCAACACCGACTGCAAACGGCGCTGCCCCTCCCGCGTCGCAGTTCCCCGGCGACAAGCAACCTCGAGCTTCCCAAGATCCCGATCCATCCGATGTCGATAGTTCTGATGCGAGACTAGAATCTTTCAGTCCCACAACGTCGTCTGCCTTACCGAATCAAGCAACACCAGGTATGTCGTTATATGTATGTTTTCTTAGTGATTCAGCAAGTTTTGTTAATACCTGAGTGTTAGACAGTTAATTTATGACATTTAATATCGGCGTGGAGGCACTGGAAATGCCAGTTACTCGTAGATATGATTTGTACTCAATTGCAATTGAATATTGACCAAGCTTCAACCTTTTTTTTATTATAGATAAACTTTGGAATTAAATTTCGTAATCGTACCATGGCAGGGCTTCGCGAATTACGTAAGAAAAGGGAATTTTGCAGCTTTTGTAATCCAAGTTCTCACGTTTTGTCTTCATATCCATAATGCAGAATACAATAATATACTATAGCTTGTGGAAGTGTGGTACTGCAAGATTTAGATGCGTTCACCTAACAGCAAATCTAGTATTTTGTTACCCGAGTATGAAACTAATGATTTGCCTGACTGTTTTTCATTTTTAATATAACCCGCATATGTCAAACTGATTTTAACGGAAGTAGGCTTGTCGCCGTGATGAAGTGCTGGAGACGAGCTCATGTTGGCGCGGAATCGTTTGCCGTGCCGCTGGACGTAATGAAAAATTGCCCAACGTTACATTTCCCCCCGTTCAACTAGTATGGTACGTCTCTCGCCTCATTAGCAGTGTCAGGAACACTTGCTGAGAATTGACTAGAATTTATAGCGTGATTTTTCACGGTCTTCAAGTCAGGCGTTGTGTGTTTACTTGGCCTAGTACGGGGTTCGATCACAGATTGCGTTGTAGTTCATTCTCGTGGACTCAACTTCATGTTTTCAGGCAGTCTCACTCACTATCAGGCTTAATCGGACCGAATTAGATTAGGGGAAGCGTTTTTCAGGTTGTTTGGATAAACGAAATGGAAGAAGATTATTAAAAGAAAAGCGAAGCGAGATTTTCCAGTTATTTCCAAGTAATATCTCTTATTTGTAATTTTCGTTATTCATACGCCCGACAGTTTTCATACCGCAAATAATTGCCTTTCACGACGTATTCAAACCACGGTCGGAGTTACAGTCGAGTTCAGTAGGTCGTAAATATTTCATTTAGCTTTTACTTATACTACTACTACTATTGTACCTACTGTAAATATCCTTAATCTACATGTGGCTTGTCATTTCGGAACTCTCGCTGAAAGGTCAGGTCGAACTATTATGACCCTTTGCTACTGGTGATTATTTTATGGAGTCCATCAATCAGTCATACTAGATAGAACTGTTTTGTTAGTCCTGTTTTGTTCTCATTGCCATTTGATTTATTGTTCCGACCTACTGGCAGGTTTCCCGGGCTCCAGTGATAATTATAAACCTCTTGTTATTATTTCTATACTAACGAAGTTGAGTCGTCTTTGTTAGTCGCTAACTTGTGCTTGTCGACAAGAGGTTAGCTGATGTGTGTGCTATTTCAATGATGTAATGGTGGCGTATGAAGAAGCGTAGCAATATGATATATAGCCTTGTTTACGTACCAGTAAATCATCTTGTTTTCTGTGTCCTAGATTGTTTGTATCATATTTTCCGTGTTTACTTTTTGATTACAAAGTTCTATATCTATTTCTTTCGCTCCCCCTGTTTCCAAAAAACTTGTCAATCTTTCGTCTAAGAAACACAATCCCTCGCCATAATTTATTGCTGCCATGAGACTTTGGAACTTAGTGACTTAACCACGATGTCATGGGATTACAATCGCTTGTCGACTTCCGATCCGGTATTATAGGATATACTACTATAATATTAGTATTGGTAACTATTATGTCGTAAATTTCACGAGTTTCAAATAACCCTAACGTTTATATATAGATCCATGTGAATATAGATAGCTCCAATATCTGATTAGGATTATGCGAATTACGGCCAACCCTCCTCGGTGTGACAGACTATTAGGACGAGATTTTCTCCGTTAATGGCGAAAATTTGAACATTAGGATATTTTGGATATGTGTAGCATATATATCTAATATGTAAAGATTATAATGCGTGTATAAAGTGTTGATGCAAAGCTATACAAATTATTAAATGCTACGTAAATACGTAAATAACAGTATTTACATACAGTATAGGATGAATTCGGAGCTCAGCCTACGTGCATTCTTATATCTGTTACATAATCCAAATAAAGCGTAGGCCACCGAAACCTAGTGCAATATAAAATTTGTATGGTTTGGCATTTGAAATCCCGCGTTCCTCTGTTTATTATTAGTTTTTAAATTTATTTATAATCATGATGACTATATTAATATTTGTACTGTCCTTTGAATCCAAAATCCGTTAAATCGAGGGTATGATAGGCCGGTATACCGTCATTATAAGGATTAATGTACACGTCCCCTTCGCTTTAATCTCATCGGATGTATTGTTAAAATTCGTGTACTGAAATAGTAGTACTGTACTAGATTCTCCAGTAGCATCAAGCACTCCATTATGTACGGATGCGGGATTGTTGGCTTCCATTTTGTATCTCGCATTTTGATTGCGTATGAATCATTCTTTTCGCAGCCTAGAAATTATTGTTTACGTGTGAATACTAACTGAGTTTATCGAAGCGCTTTGTGTTGCCAAAATGAATTGCCGATTCCTTGTTTCGACAATCGATTCATAAGCTTTTCCGTACAGAATCGATGAAGATCGAGTATCTCCTATAAGATCTTCTTTTCTTGTAAAACGAGTCCATTCGCAGTTATTGAGCTACAATAATTTACATTAGCAATCACATGTGTCATTATTTTATTATTAATTTTTTTCTTTCGTGTTTGAATGACGGTCGATCAACCTGCTATATTTTACTGTGTATACTTCACACATGTGAAATCACGTAGGTATTGGGATAGGTTTCAATAACTATTGAAGATATTGTTTTTTAGCTACAGCTGTAGCTAGCAAAGTATAGAATAGTAGAGTACAGCTGTATACAGTAGAGTACAGAGAACAGCATACTCCATTATCTATCCCGTTTCACTGTTGTTAAACTGTTTCTGTTAATATTATTAGTCTTTCATTTGCATATGTATCTTCTTCCTAAGGTAGAAGTTATTTTATAAACCTTAATACGGTAAATCAGGCGGAAAGACAAACAGAGATGGGTGATGTTTATCATATCATAATTTCGTAAGAATTCTATCAATACAGCTCAAAATAGATTTCTGGGCTGGAAATGAGGTATTGATACTATAGGATGCGCAAAGATCTTTGAGGTTTTGGTTGGGAACTGGGGGAATTTCAACCCCTTTGGACATAATTGCTGTCCTCCTGTGTCCCTACCATTTTCAGCCGTTATAGTATGTGTCTTATTCGCGACAATTTACCCTGTCGGCGAAATGCAACAACATGTGGTCGCCTATATATCGCATTGTCAAAAGATTTTGTCGCCGTTTTTTCTTCTCCTGTCTCTAAATTATTGCGTCTCCTGTCTGTTGCAAAACGTGCCCAAACCATGGACTTATAATACACCAAAATCCCAAATGGAAGTCTCCCTGTGACGAAATGTACACAACTGGAAATCTCATGTAAAGTACTTTTGAAAATGTATATCGGTTTACTAACGCCTATAGTCTTAACTTGAACACGAGTAAACAAGGCAGTTACCGACAGTACATAATACATTATATTATGAATTTATTATGAGACAGTAATACTACTCGAGGCATGCATGTCTTTCCTACCGCGCTTTCGTGTAAATTATTTTTAGTCATTGTTTTATTTCCAGTAGTTTGAAATCTGTGTCACTATGCAGCAAGCAGTGCTGTACATCATTGTCCGTAGAAATTCGCGCGTTTCATACTAGCTCCCAGCCATGACAAGACAATGCATGCTCAGCTCATCATCGACTTGATAACCATTGTATGATGAAGCACGCTATTCTGTGTAGTGTATTCATGAAACGTTTTAATTATTTAAGGCTATAGCATTATTGTTCTCGCCTTCATCATTTTAAGATAATTTCCCGCTCCATCTTTCCGGTTTATTATCATCCATAACGAACTTATTAATATACTGTAGTCGCATTTTCTAATAATCGTATAATTGATATTCATCTACCTTAGTAGTAAAGATCAAATTTCATTGCCTTTGTTCGGATTCGCAAGCAGCAGTAGCAGTGGCAGTAGCAGCAGCTTCGCTTGCAATGTATTTATCCGCGTGCTGTTTCTACGTGGCTAAGATACTATCAAGTTGGAAGCTAATCGAGAAATAGTTTGCCATGTGTTTCTACTGATAGTGTTGACTGTGCTTCCTAGCATAATGCAATTTTCGTTGTGTGCTGTGTATGCTTAACGGTGTCTCCAGGAAATTGTATTTCCTCATGAAAGCACCGGTTGTTACTGCTTGAGATCTTTACCTGCGTAACTGAATGTACTACTCTCTCTTCTCGCTTTAAATATACAGTACAGTGGTGCCTCGTACTTCGAACGTTCGTGACTTTGAATGCTAAATTCATGGGAAGTTTGATATGGAGTTCAGCCGGGCTTCTACGTTCGAACTGTGCGCGTAGTAAAAAAATGCAATTCCAAATGTACCACGCGCGTAGTGAAAAATTGCGCTCTCTGTGCGTAAAGTACGTTTGTGATCTGCAGCATGCTATAATTGGCAGTAATTGAAATTGGTTAACACCAGCATGAATTTTAGGGTCTGAGAACGGATTAATTCACTTTCCATAATCTCTAATGACTATAGCTGATTCGGAGTTCGAACCGCCTCCTAGTAAGTACGAAGTATAGAGAGTAGGAGAGCGTAAGTAGAGCTAATCGGCCTTGACCGGGTGAGCTGTTAACAGTAAAGCTCCGACGGGCAACTACCAAGATCCCACTGAGCGTCACAGCGGTTTTAAGTAGGATTGTGGGGTGCATTTGTACCTCCGTGGCAAATTTAGTAAAGATTCGTTGAGAAATAGTGACGCAGATTGAAGACAAACAAACAAATTTTTGAGCTTATTGTACAGATGATTCAGATACTATGCAGAATGCAGAAAGCTGTGTTGAAATGTGTCCGTGTTTGTTTACGCTTGGTCAACCGTTCACTGCGATTTTTTTAATTATAATTTTAATAACTTTATCCACTATGGTATGATTACAGAGGTTAAAATTACTTATTACTTGGTTTTTTGACAAATTAGAGAATTCGTTACAAAAACGCTCCATCATAATGCAAGTATTAATATGGCGACCTGATAAGGATGTGTGACGTTGACATCGTGGCTCAATATGTCAAAAATTATTGGTGAAACCTGAATTCGTGGCCTTACATGCTTATTATATTTGCGTCATCGATCCCAAATAAACTTTGATAGCCTTCACATATTTGAATGTTTTCTAGAAATGCGCACTTTGAATTGCGTAATTCGTGGTAGATTCGGAGTCATAAGTGTCACGACAAGCTGTGTTTTCCGATTTTTATTTGTCGTAGGCGCACCACATAGAATAATTTCCATATTGTGGAAATACTGTACAGTCATTTGTCAACTGCGTGAGATATCTTTGATATTTAAAGATTTCTTATTCGTTATTACGGTGAGGATATGAGAAATCGCTTTTTGCCTATGAATAAACGTGAGCCAACGTCCATGGCTCAGAACCATTTTTCATCAAGTATTTAGACCGTTACGACATGGGAGTTCTTCCACCTGCAGTCTCATAGACAATCTATTGTATCATATATATGGTATACTGTAAGGACTTAAAAAGTTCAGTGTTGTCTGCTATTTTTAGTCGCTGACAGTCGGACTGCGATTAATCTTATTGGTAAAAACGGATGACGTATTTCTAGCACGTTTTTGCTTTAGCATGTCCGCGCTACTGCTAGTTTGTTGGATTTCAGTTAACCCAGATTTTCATATCAATCATTCGAGAGCTGTTGGTCATATGTCGTGGTTCCATCAATCTCCAGTTCGCTTCCCTTTTTCTTTAGTCCATTCGTGCTGATTACTTCAGTTTCTTCTCTTTCGGAATTCGGTGCATTTGAGTTCACAAAGGGGTATTATGCTTGTCTTATTGACACAGCGCATCTCAGAGCAAGAGTTTATTATATGTGGGAGAAAATATGCACTGTTGTCAGAGGTAGAGTGAAGGTGAAGGGGTTATCGAGTCCAGTTATCAGAAGAAATATGTAATTGAGAAAGGAAGCTTCACCTGTGACTAATTTATGCTGTTAGCCCTTTGAATAATAGTGGATAGAAATTGTCAGTGTTATTGACTACCAGTACAGCAAGCCTGAAGCCATACACACAATTGGATGCGAGGCCCTTTTATCTTCAGCGTATGTTATTATCTCTTGGGATAGCTAATTGCCTAAAAATCGTAAATTGAAAAGCAAAGACCGTTTCAAGAGATATATATTGGAAGCACCGTCTCGTGCATCACTCAAACTGTTGAATACTATCGATTTTTAACGCTTTCCGATAATTAAAACGTCGCTCGCAAGATTCAAATATCCAAAACCTATTATAACTCTGCCGTGATGTGAAAAATGTGAACCCTTTGAAACTGCGTTTAGGAAACGGATTTTTTTTTTGTTAAATTAGATAGATATGTAACAGAACCAAGGATTTCGGGACCATTCGACTTGTTTTTTTTTTGTGGTTTCGCTCGCCCTATTCGATTCAGGGGTTCTCGCGGGAATACATAACTGAGTACATCACTCTGACAGTGTGAAACATGACAGGAGGAGACCACTGACACGATGTTACGGACGATTAACACAGACCTACCGACATCTCGGAGGAATTATGTTCGCAAGGGGATCTTAGATTGCAATCTAATGCCTGCCTAGATAGTAGATAACATAAACTCACCTCTTATCTTCGCCTACTATTTTATATGATTTTTCCCTTCCCCAAGGGATTACCCATGCTGCCGTTTGCTTAACTCCGCCTATTGCGCTGGTCATTTTTCCAGTCCCCGTTTCCAATCTCTGTCCCGTCAGTAGACTCGCTTTGAAAATCTGGTAGCGGTGACTTCCTCGATCAAGATTACGGCTTGATGCAAACGTACGCTTCCCGTAAGTATGTGTAGAGCGAAGTTTAGGGCAATCTGTGAAGACGATTGTAAATAATTTATTGTCGCTATCGTGTGAACAGATCCCCATTTCGCGACGGTTTCTTCGTCTTTTTTTCGGATGAACAGATACATCGAAACTCAAACGATGTTAGCGCGATAACAGTTTTGTGTTTTCGTGTCAGCTTGATGAAAATATATTTAGCTGATAAGGTTCCGGAAAAGCATCACTAGTCATCCTGCTCGTGTCCGGTATATTGCGAAACTAATGAGCTCAGGTACCGATGTATATATGCAGAATGAACATACTCGATCAGAGAACGTAACGTAATGTTAGTAGTTTGTAGATTGTCATATGATGTTAGAAATTAGTCAGGACAATGCAGAACTAGTACTGCTCGGAGGCCTTATGGAAAATATGAGCCCCATTTCAAGTATATTTGTATTTTGATCTGAACTATCTTTGCAAATCAATATTATCCACTGAGGGGTCTACCTCTTTGCGTCCACCAGTGGGCCCCATTATAATAGTAAGTATATGCCCCGCCCTATGACAAGGCCTGCATGTTCTCTAATAATTTGGGAGAAATTTTGCTCTCTTTTACGCTTCAATTTTTCCCTCAGTTCAGTTTCTCGTGGAGTTTAAGGTTGATTAGATTCAAGTCGATTGTAGTTTGCATTTATGTGAAATCATTGTGAACATGATATCATTCATGCTTCGAGGTTTTTAGTGCTGATAATAAACAGGTCGTAAACTGCTTTATATTGCTGTTGCGCAACTCTGTATTGTATTGTCACTTGTTTCCTTCCAACTATTCGTTTAAGGCGGGTAACGTTTGAATCGGTTAGCATTAGATTCTGTACATTATTCAGTAATGTACATATTGAATGAGATGTATCTTCGTAACTTTGCACACTACGACTTCCGTGTGTTAATCACATATGCCGGGGGATTACGCGCTTCGTCAGCAGCTAAGGCGGAAGCCGTTTGTGTCAAGTAATTGTGTAATCGTACAATGGTGTGTTAACAAGGCGGTAAAACACTGTAGGTAACAATGCTGTTTTTCCCTGCCCCCTGCCTGTGATTAATTTGTCAATTCACGCTGCTTGACAATCCGGTAGATTTCCGGATTAGGATCGCAAATCTATTGTAGTCATTTTCTTACGAGACATTTGACTATTGTTTCCTTTTTTGTCGATTACCAGAAATTAGCTCAAGCATCTGTCCACTGTGACTTCGATTTTAAGAAACGATCAATGGTGATTATTGCACCGTGATAAATTAATACTGTATTATGTCGCATTTATAGAAAATAGTAATTTAAATCAGCTAATTGTTAATCCTGAGAATTGATACTGTTCATCTCGACGTCTTCATTCAACAGCACTCGAGAGAGAGAGCTCGGTAAGAAGTTTGAATAAACATACTGAAATCCTCATCGATGATCCAGGAAATTTTTTCTGATGAATGTTACTGTTTGCAAAATATAGCTTAAACTGAAGCTTGGGGCATTTGGTTATCAAAAAATCGAATGATGACACTGAAGCATTCATATGTGTGTGAGAAAATAGGGGTTCTACATTATATTCAGAAAACTTTTATTTCGCTAACTGTTGAAGTTGAACTATTTGAACTTTGAACTTAGCTCACGGAACCAAAGTCGTTCGCAATGTTTGGTAGGGAACTGCATTGTAGACATTGTAAATTTCGCTTGAAGCTTGGTCAATAATATCTTATTTTCCCCGTATTAACTTTCCAATACAATATATATTTAACTTCTATATTCCAATAGGATAGGCTTTCTATGCCTGTAGTCGTCTTCCCTCTTAAACAATAATATTATAATGTCCTTGAAAACAGTGAGTGTACTTCATTAGAACACTTATTATTTGGAAAAAACTTCCGACGTAATATCGTAGTTATCGTCGTTTCATCAGGTATTTTGTTTTCAAGTTGACCGACATACTCCGCAACTTAACTTCATGGAAGCAATGATGCATCGTCAACGTCAGTTATATGAAGAATGCGCCGATAACAGTTGGATGAGTGTCCAGGTATAGAAAAGCTATCCAGTTACTTGGTGATAACTATTTCTTTCATGCAGAACTCGGGTCTAATCTATTGATGTTAATTCTAATTAATTGATTTAAAATCATTACTTATTTATAAATTATACTAAAACTGGAAAGAATCAAAGATGGTTTTAGGATTCGATCATTTTTGAGAGATATTTTTTGGCCCTGTCTGTAGCTTGCTCTGCTTGTCCTGTCTGGCGGATGCCAATTCTGTATGACAGTATTGACTGGACTGGGCGATATGAGTATTTTCGATTGTGGGTCGCGTTCGCACATAAGCCGCTCCTGATATTTTGATTTGAAAAGTTGATAATTAATTGAAATTTTGAATTAGCGCTTATAAGTTTTTTGGGAAAATGAATACAAAAGACTGCTCATTAAACAGTAGTAAATGCAGTAAATGTTTCAGATTTTTAGGTATAGCAAACCTATTGACCTAGTTGTCGAAATTTTATTGCAAATGAGTAGGAAATCCATTGTATTGTGGACGTGTATACATTTATCTATGGGTAGGGTAACGCAATCGGCCTCTGATCGGTACTAATCCTTTGCTAATGTAGAAATTCCTCGTCCGCTGATTACTTTTACACCACAGTGTGTTGTCGATATCAATAGTGTCTAAACAACATAACAAAACGTCTTGTATCGTAAACTTTTGCCACGAATTACGAGCTTTCGAGTATTTTTAGAAGCTAATCCTCGATGTAAACAGCGCTTGGCGATAAATTTACCGTTATCTGATTAAACAACCGCACTCATCGCAGTACCGACAACGCAATCACGATTCAGAGCAAGATGCTATCAGTCAAATATCACCTGCCGCCCGTCTACAATTGGTTTGTTTGTATATTTTCGTTTACTGGCCTCGACAGATTTCGCGTGAAAGCTGCGACAACCTAAAATTATTCGCCCGTATTAGTAGGCTACGTCATCACCTTCACCCGCAGTATTAGTTTCTGCAGCAAAGCCTGCGAGGTAAATTTGAGATTTAATCGGAGCGACTACAATGTGTTGATGGATTTGTGATGTACTCTGTATTCTCACAACGTCGATTTCTGGCTAGTGCAATAATGTATAGGTAGATGCAAGCGTTTTCTGTCAGCTATTTTATAGGTAAAGAATGTGGTGGTTTATGAGACAACCGCGTGATGGGAACTAGTTTTGATGTAACTGCTGGTGCTGAGCCTCGTTATTCACGATTGAATTACGACTGGGTAACCAGGGATAGGCATTGCCCTCTCAACGGTTTCTTAGAAGCCAAGGTTGAAGCGCGTGATATCATTTAAGAAATTGTGGAATCGTTTACTAACGAAGATTTATGCCGCGAAAAGGCCCAAAAACTATTTTGTTATGGATTGATTCTGATACATGAAATTACCTGTCAATGCTTCGTATTATTCGCTACTATTGCTACTATGGTAATCCAAACCAGCCGACATGTAAATATCATTGTCGGGCGTGATTTACGGATGCCACCAGACAGTTTACAAGCATTTAGCGTAGGCCTCATAGCATATGCTATTTTTTCTACTACTGTATGTTGGTATGGCCCTGACGAATGGGAGTATATTTCAATTTTGCATAGAAACACAGCTCAGTGCATAAATGAGGTTGTATATCTCGAAATGCCATTTCTAATTTACCCAAAAGGTTATACGATAATGGAACATGCATGAGCTATTTGCTATTCTTCGACCAGCGTCTAAACCCGTGACCTCTCGCCTAATAAACAATGCCAATACTCGCCCACAGAACAGGTTTCGAACCCGGATGAAAGAATGAACTCTGTCAAACGTCAAATGGATAATCACTAAGCTTCCTTTTATTTTTCTCCTGCTAGCAGAGGAGTGACAATAACTGTTTGAGTAAAAGCAAGGCCGAAAGATATCGCTGGTGTGTGCAGGAAAATACCGTCAGCAGTAAAACTTCACGATCTTCGTCACCTACCAACATTAAATCTTCAACCGGTTATAACTCTCATGTAGCCGATCTCAAGAAGTCTACTTCCCTGATCGGTTCGACCTATCCTATGCAAGTAAGTGACTGCTGTTTGGTTTCTATTAGCAAAAGTTAGTCAAAAGAAATTTTGACGTTACGTAAATAGAATTATGATGATGAACAATGATGGGCGAAGAAGTTTATGTTGGGTTTAAGTTTGCCACGTCCTCTGATAGAATAAAATATCGTTTTCAAAACTTAGCAAAGAACAATAAATCCTATAGTAAATGTAATAAGGGTAATAGGTGAGAGGACACACTAGCACAAGTTACCACGGCCACTGAGTGGGCAGTGGCTCGGCGCTGCGCGGGTCAGGCATTGTAAATTAAAGCAAATTAGGACTTGTCACCGACTGTGCAAGGGTTCACTGGATATATCATATATGTTCGCTTTACCTCCGGGGTATACGGATAATAACTGTAGCCTTATTATATAAAGTAGGGAGAAAAACACCTGAGCAATTCTATTGCAAATTATCTTAATTCGAATACTCGTCTTTGACAATTTGCATGCCACACTTCGTCGAATGTCGATCGGTTTATAATCGGAATTTTTAATGATTACAATGTAATACAATATACATACAGTATATTATTCGCAATATCGTAATATTCAAACCTTCTTCGCGGTAGGTATCTTGAATGGAAATGAATGAATTATATGAGTAATGCGTTAATCTCCAAGTAGCCGTCGAATAAAATATGATGTCAACCTTGCTTTATTACCTCATATGTCGAATCAATCTCCAATATGTAAATACTTAGAATGATTGAAAATCGTACGTATGTAGGTAAGAATTCACAGAATGCAGAAATAATTTTAATTGCGTCAAATAGTGACTGCATTACGCTCATAAAGAATTAATCAATTTCCTGAGGAACTGCAGTCCATACTTAAAGGCGGAAAGCCTAATACCGTCGTGGCTCCGTTATGCAATAAACTGTCAAATAATAATGCACGATTTTACATTGAATAGCAATAAAATAATTTGAAACTATGGACGTTCGCCTTCACCGGACGAGGTCCCCCCATTAGTCCACATATTCAAATAGATTATCACTCAAAGAATTTATCTATTGCTCATCTGAAAAATCGCGTGAATGATAAATATTACACTCCTGCATTACAGACGGTATAACTAATGGGCTGGGCTGGCTGGGGTTTTAAAGACCTTGAACCACTTGCTGTACACTATTTTGTTCCCTCGATAAATCTTTATCTCTGGCAACTTACAAGGACGATATATGTACGGTTTTAGGACTGATTGTATCACTATATGTTTCTGTCTAGAAATTAAGCGTGGCCTTGTATTTAATATTATTTTTCAGCCCAAATCTATATCCTGGTAACCTGAATTAGAATTGTGTCCGATTTCCAGTATTCGCCCTTCCGTTTCTAGTACACTATTGTAGATTCGTTAACGCTTAAGTAAAATTGAGTAACCGATAGCTGTTTCAGCACTGATTGAAACGTGCCTACAGTTAGTAGATTAGAATTACGAGAAGGCAACTATCAAATTGATACCAGAATTACGAGAAGACAACTATTACATTGAGACCTTGATTATTACCAGCAGTATTTAATTACGGTGTGAGGCGGCGCTACAGTTGGTGGAAGAATGACTTGCAGTATTGAAACTACCAGTTTGCAATCCTCTTGTTAATGCTATAAACTGATCCTCCATTCAGAAATTGATATATCGCGCAATACAATGAATGTTTCTGATCTTTATTGGATAGTGATATTTCCCATCTGGATTGCGTGATGTTTTTCAGTTAGCTTTCTCAATTTTGATTTGTTTGTTCCGCTCTTGAGTTCTATAAATATTTCAGCACGAATCTCGGCTATTCTTCTTCTGATTGATGGCCAGCTATCGGCTTATGACAAGTGTTCAATTGGTGATACCCTCTTGACAGGTTAATTATGAGCCCGTGATCACTTACGAGTTTTGCGGAATTTTATTTTTTAATTTACGTATTCAGTTATCTCATGTCTAGGTTTCAGTCGGCTGGCATGCATTTTTATCGTTAGGTAAGATAGAATAATTGCAGGTTATGACACGTCTGCCGATTAGAAAGGTTTAGGACTTTGTGCACGATTCACTGGAACGTCATTTTGTGTACTAGCAGAAAACGCATGGTGGGCAGTTACATAAACATATTTAAAAACGCGTAGGTTCGCGGAAAACGAAGTGGGAATTCTTTTTGATGGCATAATTTATAGTTTACTGAAAGTGTGAAGGATTTCATGTAATAGTAGACTTACCGTAGTCTATTTAAATATCAG
>QXVX01011374.1:0-10762 GCA_013436065.1 Halocynthia aurantium
ATCCCTGTAAATCTGTTAATTTGTCACTTGCCTACAACCATCTTTGTACTCAATTTTTCACGTCAAATTACTGCAGACACCGACAGCAATTTTCTGAATTTCACATGCTTCGGAATAAATAATGTGTGCTACTGTAGAACGTGAAAGGGCAAGTAACAATAGTAACATTTCATCCCACAGAGACTATGCAGTTCACTACAACCACATAGCCATATATACAGTATTTAAGGTTAACAGGATATGCTGCTATAAAGTAGCATGATTCATTTCGGCGGTGATAAAATGCCATGTATGTTGTGCGGTTTTAGTTAGTATTGGAATTATATAATTATTTTAATTACAATTAGATAAGTCGAATCTTTTATGGCCTCTACGACTCATTATAACTTGTCTGTTTTTTTCATGATAAAATGCCATGTATGTTTTCAGAGCGCCCAGTCGCATACTTTTAGAGTTATGGGCGAACGAACATACACACACTTTCTCTTTTATTTATGAGATACAGAACTCAAATCATTATTTTTTGGTGTCTAACAACAATCCTGCAATAAAAATTACAAATTAACAATTCGTAGAAGAAAAAATATAGCCACATAATTTATAACGCCTGTAAACTTATTGTGGGCTTGTATTCAACTGGAATTTGTCACAATTATTTATCTAACTTTCCAATGTTTCTTTTCAGGTCCCTTATCTTTCAACTGGAGAAGATGACCTAGGTCAAAGGGTCGTCAGGTTCAAAGGTGAAAGTACACTCTCAGGACCATACGTTGTCGAGGATTACATAGGAGATGAAAATCATTGGTATCGTCATCTGACTTTCACAAGAAGAGATGAAATTATTCAGTGCGAAATGAGGTTAAAGGGCAAAGGACAAAAAGGTCGTATTTAAGCTTTTGATTTAATTTAGGATTCAAAAGTTAAATGATATGCAGCTAATCCTTGGTAAGGCGGATTTTGAATATAACGGACTGTTTCTGCTGTATCTGAATTTCTGATTTATTTTGCTGTTTACTTTGTACTTTACACCAAGGGCTACCATAAGTCCAATTTTTAATAGGATTGTCCCGTTTTTAAGCCTGTGTGCTATGTACAGAAAAGTATGATATGTCAAAGAGTAAATTATAATTCAATGCGATAATTTTATTTCGTTTATTCTTGGTGATATTTTAATTCTGCATATTAGTTTTGGACTGCCCAAAATGCATCTAATTAATAGCTATATACTTCTAAATATGAACCAAACTTNCACAAGCCGTTGATCGTATTTATCGTATCGGACAGGAAAAGTATGCCTTTTATAAAATATTTGTATCTTTATTAGGTGGTTATGTTTTCATAAATCTGTGGACAGTGTTCTAGCCTCCCATAAAATATAGTGACGATTGGTGAGAAATGTTTTTATTTATCCTAAATAACTATTTACTGTCTCTGAACCAATCTGATGTTTCCTCCGTAGTATTTTACTCTGATGTTTACTGGCGACATCCAGAATTAAGATTTTATTGTGGATGCCAAATTAAAAAAAACGGGATGAATTTATGAAAAACGGTTGAGAGAAACGTCTGTTACAGCTACAGCTCTGGTTATAATCTAAAAAGTTGTTTACAGCTACAGGATAAGGTTCGAAGGAACTAGATAACTAACTAGATTATTTTCCAGATAAATGTGTGATGTTGTCTAAACACAGGCTGCTGTCATTATCAATTCTATTTGATTCAATATCAATCAGTGGAAATGTATTATTTATCTATCCTGTATATTCCTGATCCTAATAGGAATGTCATCGTCTACCGATTGATTACCTGTGGCACAGTGGAGGAAAAAATCTACCGACGTCAGATTTTCAAGGATTCAATCATCAAGCAAAGCACGGGAGATAACAAAGATCCGTACAGGCTCGTAGATTACTAAGAATTATTCGATTCGCCTGTACAGCATATTTTTCATAAATCAATGTTGCCCTTCTCATTATTCTACAGGTATTTTACTAAGGGAGATCTAAAGGAGCTCTTCGAATTTAAAGATAGCACAACTTCTGAGACGCAGCAGCAACTGCAAAATCTACATTCAAAACAAAGGGATTTAGCACCCGTTGTTGCTGAACACCTTGCCCAGATACATGTTTTGCGTAAGTTTTCATGGACATGTCTTAAATTCGACTCTTCGAATTCAAAATTCTGTAATGTGGAATGTTTTCATATGTGGCAATACTCCACATAACAATATATGATGTTCAAAATTTCATAAAGAGATTTACTGTCGTCCAAGCAGTAGTAAAACTCAGTTATGATGTTCTAAATGTTAAATTCAGGAAAAAGGGGTAGCAGGTAATGTCCACACAGTCTAGGTTGATTTTATCCCCTTTTCTTTCCCACTGCTCCAGAGAAGAGGAAACGTTTTACTCTCTTCTCATTCCATTTGCATTTACAATTACATTAAATTTACTATCTGTTTTTTACCTGTGGAGTCGATCTAGTTTATCAAGCTTACAATATCATCAAAGAGAGTATCATCTTGTGGCATATGATTTTCATTTTATTTAGGAGAAAGTTGTCTGCTGGATATTTCAATTACCTACATTGAACGGTAGATCATTAAATCGATATGCTCTTTTTGTAGGAATGTTCGGAGTTAGCGACCACGATCTCATGTTCAGTCAAGAGCCCGATGACGTGGATGAGGGAATAATTGATAGTGAAAAGGATGTAATTCACTCAATGGTAATAATATTGTCATGTTTTCTTTACCGATCATTTCAGATAAAATAAGTTGTTCATAGATACGCCAAATATCATAACAGTGTTTGCTAATTTTAATTAGTTCTGTGTACTACCTCACGTACATCCTTGATATGTTAATTACAACGGTAGGTCGAACAGGCACGCACTAGGATTCAGGGGGAAGCCAGTGCTTTTACTGGTAGTGAAAGTACGGAGACAAGATGGGGAGCTTTTGACAGAAAAACAAAAGAAATTTCGCCGAGGGGGAAAGAGAACGAACGTAAGTGAAATATTTTTTTCAGTTACAACTCCGTTTATTACCAATGTCCATGAAAATATTTTATACTGTTCTGAAAGATAGTTTCGTTTTCATATGGGAATTTGTTATGCTTAACTGCTTTTCCAGCTTCTTATCCCATTGACGGATTGTATCAAAAGTTCAATGAAATGACCTTCAATCTTCCAGACATTTGTGCAAGAGATGTAAGCATTCAGTCTTTTGATAATGTAAAATTAATGTTCTTAATGTTAAGTTTGAAATATTGGAACATTTAATTTCACCAAACATAGATTCATTCTAACAATCACTCTACTTCTCCCAATCACTCAACAGAACTTTTGTTGCTTTGTATGGCACAAGTTTTAAATAATGCTGCACTGCTGAATACTGAGATTCTTTTCCAGATAAAGAAAGAGATGGATTCTGATTTTCACTCGGCTTCCAAAAAAGCGAATGAACCAATTTACATATCTGATGAGTCTGAAAACGATGCAGAGGTGAGTCGGAGTGAACGAAAACTGATTGTCTGAATTGAATTTTGTAATTGTCTTGCAGGACATGGGAAAAGGGAAGAAATATGAATCCGTCGGCATACTGGTTGAGGATTCTCCTCTTGTAAAAGAAAAAAGACCTGATCATTCGGATATTGATATAACAAAGGTTAGTTGCTGGTGAACACTGGAATTATTTGTTGTTGGTTATGTATCACTGATTTTGTGATCACTAAAAATTATCACTGCTCCTCAAAGTGCTTGATAGAGGAGGATCAAGCCTAGGTTACCTTTTTGCTTCTATAACTCGAATGAGCATTTGCTACAGCAGTTCTATTGGAGAATATAAATGACAAAATATATTGATATATACAGTAATAAAGATAATAAAATATTCTAGTGATCTAATCCAATAGCAAGAATAATACATCTCGTATGATCAAATGTAAAATATGTAGTTCGTACGATCAAAAGTTATTCTTTCCGTCTCTCTCTAAAAAATATTAACCTTTCTAGACATTGAAAATTAGGTCCTAGTGTAGTCCCTACAGTTACTAGTAGAACCTACGTACTGTGCATCTCTGATGACATTCTAAACACTAAGCAGCTACAGCTGTAGACCTATACACAAATATGCCTGACTCTGTTTTAGATTTCTTCTGTATGCCTTATATATAATTTCTTAGCAATCAACAGTGCATTTTCCTTGTAGTTGCACATACCAAAGAATATTTTCAGCACGGTACAATTTTAAACTATGATATTGTATGAAATTTTCTCACCTTCCCCCACATAACAGAGCAATGAAAAAACTAGGTTTTCAAGTATATTATGGTATGGAGGTACAGTGTTTTGTTTATCTTGTTTTGCACCTTGCTCATTGTGGGAAATTCATGATTGAACATTTAAAATTTAGATAAGCAATAAACCAACTATTGTTATTCGATGATGCTCCCGTATAAAATGAGAATAATTAGTAGAGAGCGTATCAAATTACTTGCAATAATAATTGCATTAACTGAAATATTATTATTCAAATCAGATAGATGAATCTGTATACGATATATCCCTCTCCGAGGACGAAATGATGTTCGACTCGAAGGGGAAAGATGGTCCTAATTCGGAGATGTCAGATGGAAATGCCAGACGGATGTCGGAGTCATCGCGGAAATCAAAACCTCCACCCGATGATGCTGATCCAGAACAGCATCATACTGATGAAGGTCTGA
The DNA here is from genome assembly GCA_013436065.1 of Halocynthia aurantium. Classification (NCBI taxonomy): domain Eukaryota; kingdom Metazoa; phylum Chordata; class Ascidiacea; order Stolidobranchia; family Pyuridae; genus Halocynthia; species Halocynthia aurantium. Next base: position 4,724 of record QXVX01011374.1, read on the forward strand.
TGATATTGTCAGATAATGAAGAGTTTACTCTCCAGGATCTTGCTCCCGGTGATTGGAATGCACATAACTTTTCCTATGAAAACTCTAACGCAAGTAGTGACAATGAAGGACCAGATTTTCTTAATATTTCACAGTCTGTACAACCTTCGCCCATTCCCCCATCAAAACAGATACATTCATATGAAAATCTCGCGACAAATTCAGATGAAGAACAATTGGCAAAGCATGATTCTACTGAAATTGATATGGTAGTACCTCACCTCTCCCTTGAAAATTCTGATGCAAGTAGTGACAACGAAGAACCGGATTGTCTCAATATTTCACAGTCGTCACAGAAATTACAAACTTCTACCATGAAGTCAAAACAGATGCATTCATATGAAGATCTCGCAACAAATTCAGATGAAGAACTATTGGCTCAGCATGATTCTGATAAAATTGATCGGGAAGGACTTAACTCCTCCCTCGAAAAATCCAATCGAAGAAGTTGCAGTGCGGAAGAAGATGATATCGACATTTCTCAGTCATCACATATCGCACCACATCCACCTAACAAGTTGATCTCTGATCCCGAACATCCACAAACAGATGAAGATATGTTGACCGAATCGGATGAAGAACTCTTGCTCCCGTATGATTTTGCTAAAAGTGATTGCAAAGAAGCGATCAATTCCCACTCAATTACCGGTGCAAGCAATATAGAACAAAATGATCTTTCGCCCGAGAATCTGGCAGAATGTTCTATGCGAGATAGGCTAAACAGCTCACTACTATCAGGAAATCTGCATTTATCATCAGACTCCAGTGATTTTGAAGACGAACAACTTTCAAATGAGTTGAATGTGGAAAGCGAAATGGATGGAGTGAAAGAATCAATTCCACTGGAGGATCAGAGCAGTGATGTTTCACTGGAGGATCAGAGCAGTGATGAAGAAGAAACTACCTTGGATATTGACATCAGCCTACTTTCCGAACCAAGTCCTATGACTAAGCGCAGTATACCGAGTAGAGCCAGGCAATTGAGTGATGTAAATGATGGTCTTATATCAGAAACAGGTTAGGGATTTCTTGTGTATAAAAATTACAGGTAAACCACCGAATCAAAAAAACTCAAAAGTATATAGAAGAAGAGTACATGCATATTCTTCGATTTTCGCTATTTCTAAAATAGAACAAGCGACGGAATCTTAATTTCTTGGGGTTTAGAATGTAACTTGACTTCTTAAATCAGATGTGAGCAATGTACGGTTCCCCGGCATTCTCGAAAATATTCCGTATGCATAATTTTTGGAAGAATGACACGATAAACAAACCAATACAGTACATCAATTTTGAAAACAGAAACTGGTTCCGTTGCGTCTTTGTTGTAAAAAGAATTAGATATTTTAGTTTGCAAATCTTGACGTTTCTCCTCAATGGAGAAAGTTTGCCACCTTTCTTAAATCTCCTTACCTGATGTGTTCCAGAATCCCCTCTGGACTATGCTGCGGTAAGGAGGAGGAAGAATAAACGCAGATCTACCGCCTTACCAGCTGTCATATCATCGGACGAAAGCAGCAATGATGAAATGGCAATGTGAAGTGAGTCTACCCCAAGAGTTTATTATTAAATGTGTGTGTGAGGACTGGAGTTGTTTAATAGGCAAGATGGTATATATTCAAAACAGTAATACTTGCATTCTGCATCACATTTTGTAATTTGTGGAGAAAAATTCGGTAACTTACATATACTGTATATTTGTATCACATAGTTGCCGCCCTGTTCTTTATATCGAATTTCTAGATCTTAGCAGAATTGTTATAGAAGTGTCTAATTTGAACTATACACTTATTTCTGCACTTTGAGTTTCATTAATTATATCATTCCTTGAATCACGTTTGCTTCACTTCACTCCTAGATTTCTTGTGTGCACACAATTTATTATTTTCTGTATTCTTTTAGGCTATTGTAATTTGTCATTCAGTGCAATAAAAAAACACTGATAAAACGTTACTGCATTAATATATAAAGTATGTATAGTATTGTGTAACACAGGCATTGCAAAGTACAGCAGAAATCATTGAATAAATGTCATTCAAAACAGTATGTACCTATGCTGAAAGGAATAGCAGTAAATTATGTAGATTTGAATAACAACGTTGGTACTTGCAGGAATCTCATTGCTCATGGGAATCAATTGAAATTTGGAATTTGGAAAAAAGGGACCAACAGATCACTGACATTAATCTGTATGATCAAATTTGCTTTGCACTCGTATCGTACGAGAGGAGAACAGGAATATATATATCTATAATATACAAGAGAGATTTTAACTAACTCCATAACTCTTTATCATCGTTCCATATAATTTTCCAATGAGTTATTTGATCACATTTTTCTACATTATCTCCACAGAACCTATTGTATGTTGTCTTGACAGGGAATCCAAGGATCTCTCTTTCTTCCGTTATACGAAAGGTGAAAGTCGATTCGTGAGTACCAATGAAATATCTGGCATGGGAACAAATTATTTGGTCGATAATGGCAACACCACCTTGCTTGTATTTCTTATTTTGTTCAGATGTCGGTTTAAACCTAACCATGTTTGGCAAAAGTTTTTGCAATTTTTGCATGTCCTCTTCTGTTCCATCCGTCGCAATGAACACTTTGTTGACTTGGTATTCACTACAGAGATCTTTCAAGACCCTTGCAACTTTTTCCAAGCCTGGAACATCATTTTCCCTGACGTATAAAAAGTCTTTTCTGCGTAGGTGAGCAGCTATATAAGGCCCGCCAAGGGCATCGCCATTTTTCTTTTGGTTTTCCGTCCAGTTATCGGCCATGACGGTTCTGTCTTTCCAATCGTCCGAGTCAAGGTAGGTCTTACGAAACTCATCAGCGACCTTCCTCAACTGCTTGGAAAAAACCATGCTTCTTCTGGTGTCCCAGTAATCTTTTCCCCCGTACATATCGTGGAGAAGATTCTCTGCTCTGTCTATCATGACAGACTTAGCAGTAGTGTTTTTTCCAAGTAAAGGTTCTGCTATAGCTTTAGCAAAACCCTGCACAGAAACACACTTGAAATTTTTGGCATAGGTCTCTTCATAGCCCCAAAACCAACCTCTGTATTTACCCTCGTCGTCTGACTGATATACGGGAGCTTCGATACAAGGTCTTTCATCAGCCTTATCAACAAAATTATCAAAATCAATTCCCTCGGCATATCCTTGCAGGTACCACACTTCTTCAATAACAGGTTCGCCCATCAATTCTACATATTCTTCATATTCGATCACCTTCGTGTGCATATTCAGACTCTTAACATCAAAGAACTCAGACCACGGAATTCGACTCTGGTCGAAGTTTTGATCTCTCCAGTGGTAGCCAATGCCACCCCAAGGGGGCAAAACGAGTGTCCAGTCCTCTTTCGTGTTCAAATACTTAACCAAGTTGGCTATTCTGATGTATACATCACGTCGCAGATTGAAACCTTCTCCGGGATTGTAGTCGTAAAGCAAGTACCGCTCTTCTGCTCCAGCGGCAAATAAACACATTTGAAAGACAGAAAGAGTGAACAAATATCTGAGAGCTTTAACATGGTCCATGATTATCAGGATAATTACGTTGTAACTTCAGATTAGCACATATTATTGTAGACGGAACTGGGAAAATAGGAAACTGCGATTACACGATCGCACATATACGTTGCAGAGTAGACGTTGATAAGTTTAACCTGCCGCCGTAGTGACGTCACTACAAGATTCTTGTCGAACCGGTAGATCACCAATAACTTCATAGCATGCAAAAAAGGATTACATGGAAATAAGACAAGATGTATGTATTTGGAAAGCATCACGGTTCTAATTTACCTGTAAGGTATTCGAACTTCCTTAATAAGTCTTCCATAGGCCGACTATATCACCTCGAAAAGTCACATCGAGATGAAAACTTATATTGCCATGCATAAGTAAAGTCTTTCAATATGGGTATCAATGGATGATGCAGATAATATTAAGTCATTAACAAATGTCTACTGGGCATTCAGATAAGTCTTTTTCTGTTAATATGGAACTTATTCATCACGTAATTACGAAATGACCATGTGAGATCCGATTCTTTTTCCATAGAATTGCCCCAGGCCACAATTTACACGAATATGACATCTAGTGTCCGTGTAAAACTTCGTAAACATGATTATCTGAAAGATTTCCCTTTTTTCGGTTACATGAGTTGTGCCAACTTTTGTTAGGTTAGTTTTGTTAAATTTTGGGGTTTCCTGTTACTCTTTTTCTGTTCCTAGAAGCGAATAAAGAATTTATTAGTTAGCTACCAGTTTAATATTATGTATCAAAGCAAGTTAAAGTTCGAGTATGGCTGTAGTAGTTTTTCTCGATAAAATCCCACGTACATGACATATTCGCTTTTTTGTTCGCTCAGTTGACTAATTTAACTCATTCTGAAGTAGTTAATGCAGCACTAGATTAGAGTTCTCGACCCGATTTTTTTATATCATTTTTCAATTGTAATAACAAAGGAAAAGTATCATATCATGATATCATAGTTAACTTGTTATCTGAAAGTTATTTTTCATCACATATTCGACTTATTATTGAAAGCAAAGTAAATAATCATTTCGTATATAGTAAATTCCAATATTGATTTAAGCATGTGTCATTCAACGATGCACATAATTTATTTGGCATCTATATCTATGGAAAAAATATTCAAATAAAATGGTTATCTTTGTGTTAAATTTGGTAAATTGTGAAGTTCAAATGTGAATCACACCTATCTTTCATACAGTTTACATAGTTATTTTGAATCATATTTAACTCAGAGAATGTCCTTTACGCATACTATCACATTAAAATGTACCCAAACACATGCTCATTGTAATTTCAAATTCGGAAATCCTTTCGTCAAACCATAAACCAGTTATATATGACCGATCTGGCAGGTGCTTTTCTCCCAAGCTGGACTGTTTTATATGAACCGAGACCATATATTCAATACAGATTTCCAAAATAGTTATTTCACGTCAGAATTTCATCAGCTCTCCTATCAGCTACTGTAACAATATTTCTTGGTTTCTTTCAAGTATTTTCCTTCAGAATTTCCAATGGTACAAACTAGAAATATATACTGTAACAAGCTTGAGTTTCGTCTTTCAAATTAAAAATTCTGATGGCTGGCTATATCTGGGGTGATCACATTGCCTCAGATGTGATGAACCAACATTCCTACCAAGATATACAGGTATGCATAGGACTACTTGCAACTATCAGTAGGTTGTATGAGATTATCATTGTAAAATAAAAAGTTCCTTTCAACTACAATCTCATATTGTGATTTTTAGTAAACACATTTTCGCTGTTCAATAATCTACATGTTTCGTTTTTTCGCGAGTCATTTGAATTATTGGGTTAGATGTATATACTTGATCGTAGAAAAAAGTGATGCAGTTATATGAGTCATAATATTGCCTGATCGACGTAAAACTGACTCTCATGTCGTGTGATTTTGCGATCGCTTCGGCTGACTGAATTAAGGACACCCTGGAATAATAGTATATTACCGAAGGAGGGCTGTTAAGATTTACTTATATTTCTGGAATGAAGATTAATTTACCTGTAGTCGGCATTTGAACATTTTCTCCACTAACTTAGGTAACTAAACCATTTCCCTAAGGTTGTCTAGGTCAGTGCTCTTCAACCTTCTTTACCGTATTACACCTTTTATAATTTTTCAAGAACTTTGTATACCTCACAAATAACAATGTTTAATTATGCACAGAAAGTAAAAAAAACAACTAAAATCTAGGTGGTGGGTCAAGTTATTATAAATGATTATTTTAGTCTTTACTGGGCAGAGGCAATTAACCACGCAAAAGTTGTGTAAAAAACGTAAAAACAAAGGTCATTTAGTGGCTTCTTTGATTAGAAGCCACATTTAGTGGCTTCTTTGATTAGAAGCCCTGACTTAGGCTGTACACCCTTTGTATACCATTTCTCAGTTGTATACCCTACTTATGATCCGGTATACACTTGGGTATACCGTACA
>QXVX01011378.1:0-14438 GCA_013436065.1 Halocynthia aurantium
GCCAAAAATGGGTTTTCATTCTGTATACAGTATGGCAACACCAAGCTGCAACTTGGAAAGCAAATGGATGTGTACCAAACACTGAGAAGGGATCATTTGTAAACAAATAACAAAATTAATCAGATATTACTTTTTTTATCCTCAAGAGAACACTGTTCAAAATATGCAATGGCTTGTTATTCTAGTTTACAATCACTATAGCAATACTGTTTCATCACTTTTCAAAATTCATTCACATGGAATAAAAAATCTTCTTAGTAACATGCAAGATCTAATATTGCTATCAGAGGAAACTGGTAGCATAAATCTGATTCTTCGTTTTTTTTTCCATTGAATAAAAATAGCAATAAGAAATGCAGTGAAAAATAGAAAACCTGCAGATTTTAAATAAACCTGGAAAACATACTATAAATGCCATGAAATAATAGAGCCAGTACATGAAGGAGTGGATATGAGTGCAAACAAGTTAACCTGGGACTAAGCATTGAGCTTGATTCTGAAGATGCATTGAAATTCACCAAATAAGTTTGGGCTATAGAGCAAGCATTTGAAAGTTTTATGTAATAAACAACCCTTGTCACAGGAAAATAAAGTAGCCATTATATATAAAGAAGGATAGGTGTACTTAGAACGAGAGGAAATATTTAAAATTATCTAAATAATTGTGAATACGCTAATCCAAAGGATTGCCATCATCATCATCAATCAACTCACAGCTTACGATAACTTAACCTACATGTATGTGTGCATGAAAATGAACGAAAAACTTTTCCATCATGTCATGTTAAAACTATCAATTACAATATACCAAATCTCATTGATATTAAAACCATATGAAACTACAAGCATGTGTCCCTGTTACAGAGTTAAAACCATCGAGCATTAACAATTGTTTTGGCAGGCAGTATGAATGCGCTAACTCCAATTGTAATCTTAAAGTAATTTGCAACAAACACTATTTCTAAATAGGAATATGCACTCATCTAGTTGTAAAGTGGTGGTCTAGTGGTAAATAAATGGAAGTTTGTCGGGAGAACCAGACTCACATGAACCCATTGTTTTCTTCCATAACATATTGACAGTCTTGTTGGATTTGTGTACCCCATAAGAGGCATAATAATGAAACCTACACTCCACTTCTTAAATGCATATATGAAATATCTGTATACTGAATTATTGGAGGCAGGTTGTTCATCTACATACATGCATGCATAAAACAGCACAACTCTAGGGGAAGTTGTCATTTTCGGACCCATGAATAGAGTCGACATAAACTGGATCATGAGGTTAAATTACCTAGGATATGAATACAATTTGGCTTACATTCTTGTATTACTAAACAGATGTACCTCTACAATATCAAAGTAATATTCTCTAATATAAACTCATTTGAAGTCAGGAATTTAATGCTATTTAATGAACACATAATCAATAAACAATTTCCTATTTACCTATAACATGCTAGGGTAGAATGGCATCGGATTACCATCAAGGTTGATCTTCACTGCTATGGAAATGACTGAACTCAAACCTTTCCATCAACCTGCTTCATTCTTGTGGGGACTGCTGTTTTTATCAGGGTTGATTATTATATCGATCGTAAGATATACAAATTAAATAAATACGGAAGATTAAATAAGAAATTGAATTTTACATCATATATTATCAAATATATTGATAGATGATACGACTACATGAGATAGGACTGTAATATGCTCATATAATACGAAGTATAGTAGTGCTCAATGCTGTGCCTAAGAAAGGATGGATAATATCAGGGCTAATGAAAATGTAATTCTAATGAATGTGAAGTTGAATTATATAAAATTCAGTAGATTTCTTGAACTAACAAGCATAAAAGAACTAGGACTCAAAGTGCTTAAATTCAGTTCAGCTAAACTGCCTCTCTCCTAATTGGTAATTTTTAGAGAAACGCATCGTCCCGTTTACTGGTGGTGATGTTATAATTGGGAATGCAAACTACATGACTCAAAATCTCATACAGCGTCATGGCCTTTGGTGGGACTGATATTTTAGCGAATGCAAAACATGATTTACTACAGCCCTCATGTTAGTACAGGTTGAACCTCTCGAATCTGGAAACTTTCGTTGGCCGGCACACTGCCATTAGTTTGTGGATCTGGTGCAGGAGGACCTAAATCTATTTACACTGCTGTTATATATTTTAGTGATAAAACCAAATTAATTTCATGTGTCCCGCTGCATTTTAACCCTTCAGGGTTTCATCGTATTATATAATATTTCAGGCTTGGTTCTACCATTAATAACATGGCAATATGTTTATGGAATGAACTGGCAAGATTGAGGTCGAACATACAGCATAAAGGGTTCCCTGAGGGGTTAATTTCTGTTTTCTGCCGTTTTCTGTGGTCAGACAATGGCCAGGTCCGAAGGTCGCCATATTAAAGATGTTCAACCTGTAGTAGTACAGAATAATGAGCTTTTCCCGCAATACATATGATCGTATGATGCCCGAACAATCTTGTTGAATATGTTGGACAACAAGTCAAATAATTTTCATAATTCTAAGGGTCGAAGACCACTGCTGTAAATATATATCGAGGAAAGGAAATCTAAACATATGAGTATCACGCTGGTATCGAAAGCAGTTCTTTACTACATCAAAGTATTTGTTAGTGCATCCAAGTTCATTGTAGAAAATACCATGCACATGAAATGAAATTTAATGACCTAGATCTTTAGCTAAAATTTCTAAAATCCTTCTGAACATTTCATTGCCATTGAAAATAACTAATATAGTTCAAATCGTTATAAACGGGTTACTAGATTACCTAATATGTGTAAAGTACCGTGGTACATATACTGTTTTTTTGTGACACGAACCCGGTTACCTTGCTGCAACATGTAAACAGTCAAAATGAAATCAACACAACATGGTTACTGATAAGAACTTGTTGGAAGAAGACGGGTGTGGATTTCAATTGGAAATTTCTGCTTTCCCAATTTCAACCTTCCTCGTACGGAGTGATGACCATGAAACTTAGCAAGTCCGATAATGATACGATACCTATGACGTGATCTTCTGCATCAACCACAACCAACCTGTGCACCTATGATTAGTTAAATATAGTTTAAAAAAGTAATTAGCTAACTTTTCTATGGCTGGCCTTAACTAGAGAACCAGTTGATATGTTCAGTTAGTTGTCCTTGCATGGCTCCTTCTCTTTGACTATTTTCAAGGAATTGGTGCAGCTTGATTTGATCAATAACATATTTTTTTAAGGCTGCTTATAAAATTTATATCTACCATAAGTGCCTGAAAATCGAAATGGTACTCCACTAAAAAATGTTACCTCAGCTTTCACGACACGATCGACAATCGCTATCATTGTTTCGTTTAAGTAACATCGAAGCACACCTTCTGGAGACCTCTTTGGCCGGTGGCTCAGTGCTTGTTTTACAGTGATGTCGAGATTGTTGTATGAACGCTGAGCTGCCAAATTCTTTACAAACGAAATGATATTGTGTGTAAGTGTAAACTAGTGTTTCTTAACCTAAATAGGAGGTTAAAACACCTAAATTGAGGAAGTGCTGTATATACTTACAATGACATCAAACTTGGCATATATGTCAACAACTTTTCCTAAAATAAAAAAACTTGTATTACATATGAATGAGAGACTATTGAAATATACAGGAAATACCACTGAACTCAGTAAATTCCAGAAGAAGAAATAATTCCAACCATCTAGTACAGGGGTGGCCAACTTCATCTAGGTAAAGATCGACTAGAAAATTTCTTAATACCTCGCGATCGACCGGTTAAAAACGTAATTTTTTTCCTTTGACTATGTTACTGTACCAGGCTTTGCATTTACCACATAATTACCAACAGGACTCTTTGGGGCGAGAATGTAACACCTTCCTCTTTTTTATATTCGTTTTTTACAAAACACACAAGCATCAATAGGTTTTTGCCGCACGCAATTTCCATCTTTGACATCGGCGGTACTTTTGCAATATCGACGCCGAAAGTTGCACCCGTCATAAAGTTACTTGCGTTATGTTGCTGTGCTTCACTAGCCTTGTAAGGCAGATATTTTACTTTACAACTGCTAAAGCATTGCTTTTTAATTTATCCGACTTTACTAGATGGAAATATTTCATCCTTTCAAGAATACTGTTTGAAAGCGTATTTACTCTATTCATTCGCGATCGACCGGTCGATCGCGATCGACTTGTTGGCCACCCCTGATCTAGTAGATGCAATTCATTACTAATATGAAAAAAGTAATGTTTATTGTAAGAGGGATATAAATACCTGAGGCATCGAGTATAGGCAAGGCTGATACTCTGTGTTCCACAAAGTAATTCAGAGAAGTGATAATAGGAGTATCTTCAGTAACAGTGCAAATATTTTTGTATGTACCGACTCTCAGCTCACCCAAGGTCTTGTTCATGAAGGAAGGCATTGGCATTTCGTCCATCTTGTGCAAGCGAAAAAAAAATTTGTTACAGATTGAGTGGACATAAAATGAATTCCAAATCTATAAGAGATGCAGCACAGGTTCTCAACAAAAGAATGCACAAGTGTTAATGGTAGTAGCTAATGTAAAAATATCAGTTGACACAGCAATGCAAACAAGTACGATTTTGGACATATATATAAGTTTAATGATAAATGTATATTTGGTATTAGAGGGAAGGTTGCTTCAGGAATTTAATAATGTATGCTTTCCTCAGTGTTGTTGCCTTGAATATATAATATTTACGGGAACTTTGTTTGCCCTTACGCTCTTCTCCGTCGTTGATCCATTTGCTACATAATTGATCAGTCTTAAATTCGAGAAACTTTTTATTATGAATGCCAAATGGTTATCGAACCAGTTTGCAGTGGAATGTTTTTTATGACAAAAATCAGGCAGTGCTTTGATGTAAGTCAGAGCTAATGCCTCGAGTACTTTGACAAACACCTAACAATTAGCGTAAACAACTAGCGGAAGATTTCATTAGAATATTTTAGTCATTATGGTTGGAAGCACTATCGTTCTTATGTCCCACGGCTAGACACAGTCAAGAAATTAATGGAAGACAAAGCAACCACATCATCGACACGATATACTACTGGACCATGTTGACAAAACACTGAAACTAGAGAGTTTACAGAAAAAACTTGACATTCCAATTTCCATTCATGCATGCAAAATACTGATGAGGCATATCGTTGCCGGAACACCCAACTTGAGCAAAGGGTTCAAATGTTAATTTAAAATATTTTTGAACCGTGAATGCACAACCAAAATATTCAACAATAAAAGAAATACCTATCCTAAATATACTCACAAATAGTTTAAGGAACTTGAGGATACGTTTATGAGTGAGAATATACAACGGGTTGCCGCTTCTCGCTTCAATTACTGGAAGCCTGTGAATCTTATTCTGTACGAGCACTTTCAGTCCGTCGAAAAGGCTGCAAAACACACAGTTTTATTGATGCTTTATAATAAGATAGTGTTGAATTACTGGACGAAAAAGAAATCTGACTGCCAGCCAGTTTCGGTGATACTAATGAAAACCATCTATTAATACTGTCAGGTCTTTCTCAGATAACCTTGGGCGACATGACGACGGATTTCATATGGAGATATTTCTATGGATATCGATCAGAAAACTATTTGACCAAGAAATATTGAAATGTGTCTTTGAGCATGTCACATTCTCCTACAATCTTGGGAGCTTTTCAAGATAAATCATGGGCAAAGACTTTACCTCGATTCGGGTTCGATGGTGACAAGTTTTTTACTCCTCAAAACGTCACGCCACGTCTCGATCCTGTGTTCCTCCAGCTCGTGCATCTTCACGAGCGGAGATTTGTAGTAGGTTTTTAGGATAGTAATGAAGTCTGTTATTGTCAACATTCCCATGAAGGTCTGACGTTCATTGTTCCACAATGGTGCCGCTCGCAGACCTGTTCGGAAGAGGTCATATCAAAACACTCATGAGAATTAATCCCATGATTAATTAATGCTAAAGGCTCCCCTGTTTTATCATTCTGTCATTTTAAGATGGCATGAGAAATATTTGGTCAATAAATCAATGCCGTTGAGACTCATTCAAAATAGTTCTTATGATAACAATGAATTCGGATAAAACCTGTGAAGCAGATTAACATGACTGGAAAACAAGAGAGAGATACTTGCAGCGATAGATAGTATTCAAGATCATTTAAAATGCACGAAAAAAGTAAGGAAATCTTAATCTGAGCAAGCATATCACCACACAGATGAACAGATAATGTGTGCTGGTGAAATGTTTTATCATTCCCCCATTAACAACTACCACATAACTTGGTACAGAAATAGTACTTCCCCATTATAATCCAGGATTATACTACCAAGTGAATTTAATGATGAATTTACCATCATTAGTAGGTCTAACCCTGTAAGAAATGTATTACCGTTCGCAACAAGTGCATAGAAAGCTTTCTTCACTGGAAGTTTCGTGTCGAAGACAACTAGTTTCGAGCTGGTCGGTATCAAATCGTAACACTTGTGGTCTTTCATGAAGAGGGCGAAGACTTGATTGCTTTCACATGTAAGGAGAGGAGCTGAATAAATAAACGTTTATTTATGAGTGAAAGAGCTGAATGACAAACCATTATTTTAAGACGAGTTAATGAAAACAGTTACTAACAGGGAAACTCTGGGTTATTTTCCTGTTCATTCATTTCACAAGTGAACTGTTCTTCTTCTTCATCCTGAAATCAGATAAGCTTTAAACAACAACCACCTTTTAAAATTTAGACACTACTTAAGTGCAGATAACCCTCCATTTACATGTGTATTCCATTCCATGACGAATATTGAATTCCAATCTAATATTTATGAGCTGCATTTTTCAAATTGACAATTACGATAACGCAGCCAGAAGATTATGTCAAATGATTTTGAAATGCGTGAAAGATAATTGGAAATTGACTGAGTGCAAAGAACAATGGCAATTTTGATTGAGCAATTTAAACTGAAATATGTTACCAAGGCAACCTTAACCTTCGCGTCATTCAAATTTTCAAAGTGACAAAGTCACCAATGAATAAACACCTACTGTATAGAAATCTAACATGTTCATGTATCGCCAATGAAGTTACAAATTATTTCCCTTTGATTGATTGTATACCTCAGCAACATATCAAACATCAAAAGAATTGCATTATCTTTTTCTATATAATTTCTTTCTATATTTCCAGGAACATATTACTCTCATAAAGAGTAAAGAAAGGGACACATTCAATGCTTCCAAGATACACCAAATACCTGTGTCAGGTCTAGCATCTCTTCGGACCTATTGAGGTGTTGCAGGGGTGGAAAAGATTCGTCATGGTGACCGACATCAAGAGGATCGCTGGCACTGTGAGGCATCCTGCTGAAATGATCTTGCGAAACCATCAAGTCATCCTCTTTCGAAGTCTGAAAATTTTGATCATCCTGCAAGGCTATAGGAACACACCCTCCTGAAATACAATCTTATATAAAGAAAAGGAAAATTGTATGTAGGGTTCATGATGTAAATGAGGGGTTTATTTTTAACCTGGCCAGAGAATGGTAAACTTTTCTGAATTTGGGGTACCACCCATTTTTTAGTTGAATTGAGGAATGAAAGTGAATTGAAACCATTTTTAATGGCAAAGTTATGCACATAATTAGATTTAGAGCTTCACGAGCAAGAGTCTGCTGGATATTAAAATAAACCTTGCTAAACTTAACCTATCATGTCGTATCAAATAGATTATGGATCCATTTCAAAGTAACAATATAACTTCTTTCTCAGCACTTACCACTTTTAAAAAACTTTTTTACTATACCAAATTTTTTTATTCTACCACACTCCCGATTGTAACTCCATCTAGCAAACTAAGAGGCAATGCACTCTATTTGCACATCAACCACCACATACCACATGTCATTCAGTATGAATCTGTCAATACGTCCGAGTATAAATGACCATCGAAAAACAAACACGAGATTCAATCGTCGTCACAAATACCGCTGACGGAGAAAAACCCATGAGATAACCCTTTATCGTAGGGAAAGCTGCGCTACGTCAAGTGAAAGATAACGCGCTGTCTATAAACAAAGGCGGGCCAAACGAGGCAGAAACATTAGCAACTTTCACCGCCAAAAAAAGATCGATCTTTTTGAATGTTAACAGCTAATCAATATAACTGCAAATTTACCTTTGTTCTTCACGCCACCGAGTCTTATTTGATTGATTTATTTAAACTTGAGATTAAAATCTACAGCGAATGCCAATGATAAGTACAGAAAGGTACTGTACTTGGGGAATTGGATTAGGTGACACTGTACACATGTAAATAGTAATAGAAGTGATGCTAGAACATAGATATTTTAATATTACATGTGGCCCGACATATTAAAATGCAAACCGAGTCAGAATCTCTGTTTTGCCAAGCTTTTCAGGCGAGATACGATCTAAAACAGGGGTCTCCAACACGCGGCCCGCGGGCCCATGACATATTTTGAGTTGGAGACCCCTGATCTAAAACATGATACAGTATAGTAGTACTGTTGAGATCATAACCTGGTACAACACTAAACATTCTTACATATTGACAAATGCATTTAAATTCAACCTACTGTAACTACCAGTTGTAGGATCACCTATTTTTATGGCTAATGAATTAGTGATGTGATGCATCATAGTCAACAGTTCATTTTGTGGCCCAATGAAGAGCCATTCTCAGCAAGTTAGGGATACTTGTAATCTGATCTTTGATTGCATGAATTATTCAGTATCCTAGAGTATAATAATAGCATTCAATTCAGTTTGTTTATTACAGTTTAAAATAACCTGACACCCAGTTAAGACTGCACATGTGCCAGAAGTGAACCGGCTTTTCAACTCTGATCTAAGTTCGATTTGAGGATAGTGCAAACAGACCACGAATTGACATTTCCCTTATCTTCTTTCATACATTCAGGTCAAACAGTCAAAAAAGACAATATTCTACAAGCCAGAACATTATTCATGCAAATTCCGGTCAAAAATTTACATAGTGCAACTGATAAGATCACAATGTGTATGCGTATCGGTTGTATGCATACCTATGGGCACTGGATTGCTGGTATCCAGGATCGCCGCTTCGTTAACACGGACGTCCGTCGTGAAGTCAAAGGACGAAATGATCGAAACTTTCCTGGAAAAAGTGGGAAAGCTCAATATAAGACATTTCTTTATTACCGTACATAAAAGTGAAGTCAACAGCAAAACCGCCATCCCTAACTCATGCTATGAGGCATAATTTGATCAACTCTCAGGGATTTACTTCATGCAAGAGCCTTTGGTAACTGTCCATATTTAAATGCAACGAAGAGTTTCTGCTTTACTGTAGAGTGTTTGGAAATGTTTTCACCATAATATAAAGGTGAACTAACAAAGAAATTCATTAATTAAAACATAAATACCTCTCTTGTTGGCTAATGACGGAGGATTTTCTGCTGCTGTACTTCAGTTGGAGGTTGATGTAATGGCTGAATAAATGCGAGGTACAGTTGCTTCTGTGTAGCGCTTTTTCGGGAGGAGAAAAAACTGAAAATAAAAGGGCATAAAATGAGACACAGTCTTTAGAGCTCAAAGTAATTTTCATATACAATATCTTAAAAAGGGATTAGCCATGACCTGCAACTAGAAATAAGTTTGAAACAGGCAACATGCAATTAAGTACATCGAGACACAATAATTATACCTTGGTCGCTATCATCACTTTCATCGCTGACAGAGCTCTCACTAGATTGAATCTCAGTGTAATCAAGACATACTGTATCTGTCACTGCCTGTCTAAGGTTTATTAAGGGAAATCGATTGGGTAGCACACGATTACACCTACCCGACTGGCATATGTCGCAAGGGCATTCACAAAATCGCGGCATCACAGGCGGCGTACTCAATTTTTTTTTCTTATTCTTACCAATGCATCGGAAAAACAACTTTTTCAAAGGCATTCCTAAAAATAGGATTCGAATAACGCAAATGCAACACTAAAGCTCGTGCATCGCAAAAAGCTCATTTTCCGCTACTCAACATCTTGGTCGAACAGTTCTTCGAATTTTCTCTAGATAAACGCTTGTCAGTCAACACAGATGCCGAATGAAATCCACTAACTGTCGTTTGGGGAGCCTAATTCCAGATTAGGCAAATAGAGAGCTTGCCCTGCTTAGCAAACGAGATTGGGAAATTAAAAAGACAATACGAATTCCTAATTTAGATCGTCTAAATTAGCTGAAGAAACAAAGGTTTCCCAGAAACGTATCTGGCGTTTAATTC
The DNA here is from genome assembly GCA_013436065.1 of Halocynthia aurantium. Classification (NCBI taxonomy): domain Eukaryota; kingdom Metazoa; phylum Chordata; class Ascidiacea; order Stolidobranchia; family Pyuridae; genus Halocynthia; species Halocynthia aurantium. Next base: position 10,324 of record QXVX01011378.1, read on the forward strand.
CAAGTTACACAGATGTAAGGCTTCGATTTCCGATTGCTGTGTGTAAACAGTTCAACGAACACATGCCACCGTATAGGGAAGCAGAAAATTCCCCTCGAAGACTTTTACCAAGCATGACTTAAACATCTGAACGTAGGGAACGTAGTTTATACAGATAGAGTAAACCTTCACACATGGAAAGAAATTTAATTTCAAACTATATCACCATATGCTTGACAGAAAGTGAGGTGTATTAATCAGTGAGAAGCAGAAGTAAACACTTTTGATTAGCAGCCTCTTTCGAAAGCCACTTATCTTCAGACAACCATAAGTCAAAGTCAGATGGCAAGATAGTTATGAGTTAACAGTTTTAAACCAGATGAACATACAAGTCACAACACGGAACAGATCTTTAGTGGACAGAGATAAGGTTTTCACATGTAGACGGTAAAATAATAACTGGTTTTGTTGGATGTGATATTCTGTACCATAACTATATACAGTACAAACATTCCCACCTCAAAATGTGGCGCCTGACCTCATTTTTTCCGGAAAATCTGGACAAATATACAAAATCACTACAGGAACTAGGAGGCTCCATATAGTAGAATTAAAACTTTAATCTCTTTCTGAATCTATCACATTATTATTCTGTGTCCCACTTCATGATTATGGCAAAACAAAGTCAGTCGGCTGGTCATTAGAGTAAATAGAAACTGTGAATCTGTTTATTTGTTCATTAAAGGAAACCAAACAGTTAAACTCACAAATTTTTAAACAACTTTATAATAATCATTTTTGCACAAAATGTAATGTATTCTTCTGTATTCAAAAGCTCTATTTAAATAACGTGTGGGTCATGATACAGCTATCTGCCCTGAAATTGCTAACGACAGCCCTGTGGACTGATGACAGAAAGATAGACAGACCTCCACAGGCGAGATTTGCTTGGCTCTGTAAGTTCTCAATGCATATGGCATTTATTTAAATTGTGTATGCTCATATATTTTTTATTGTACAATATAGATACCCCTAATGTATTTGATGCTATTTGCGCTAATTTAATATTCTCAATCCAAGATTTTTCAGACATCCAAATTTAATTACTATTTTATACTGACTAGGAAGTCAAAGAACACTTGCCGAATGAATTATTCATGCTCTCCTCAATTAGGAATATAAATAAATGTCGCGTTTAATCAGATGACTTTCCGATTAAAATTATCAACAATGTAGTTAAGAGGTTGTAAAGTTGCCATTGTAATTCATGGTCACATCTTACACAGCATCATAACGGCCTGATAAAATATGCCTTGCGTTACGTTTCATTCATCAACCTTGTTTCTTATTCAAATATTCCATATGTTGTCTTACAATTGCAATGAAAAAAAAAAGCTTAAACAGAAAATCTACAGGTCCTGTTTGCTTCTTGCATCAGTTAGGAGGTCAATTCAGTCTGCTGTTTCTGCAGTCGCTTCTATTAAATTACCAAATCCCAATCCCAATAGGAGATTATAGATAGGAATTGACTGACAAATACCATAATTCGGAGTATGGTCTATATTTGCTATGCCAGGACATTGCACTCCAGTGATAATAATAAACGAGTAATCTTACTCATGCGAAAAGTATTCGGCATAATACGATTTGCAGAAAGGAATCTGTAACGGGAATTAGAATAGCGTAGAGCAAGCAACGGGTTCCAATATACCATTTGAAAATGATTGATATGTGTCTATATTAACAGATTTCATAGGAATTGAATAGGAGTACAATAGTTGTATGGTGCATCAGAACTAGTTCGTGAAAAATTGATATATCCCATGGAGATATCTCAGCAAATCAATGGATAATAAGCTGTCTCCAGACTGCAGCGATAGCATATGCTACTAGTACACTAACAGGTAAATGGTAATCGATGCAAGTTTTTGCTGTTCAGGACAGTGGAAAAAGTTACATAAATAGGGTGAATTCTCCATCAAGTTACAGTGTTGTGCTCAATCATTAAATATCAGACTCATTCAAAACATACTTTGATGATCAAAGGTCCTACTAAATAATTCCCTCATCTGAACTCCCTAAGGACGATATGTTTTTCGTAGGTGTGGATACCAAAACTGAGATTATGCACTGAAAATGACCCAATACCCTCCCAGATGAATTCCTTCAGGTATGTTTAAACTATCTCTGGCGCTCACTGCTATCTTATCAAAGTAATCAGCAATTTTATGACTTTTCAACTCACGTACCATTTTGATGCCTCGTACAGCGTTCTCGTACCACCTGCATTCAGAAAAACTCCAGAATTTACAAATCCAACAAAAAAAATTCTGCTAGCGACTGTATATCTGTGTAAATGCTATCTACCTGTACTTCTTTTACAGTGTTACAATCTTCTACTGAATACGTACATACCATCAACGACTGAATAGCAAGCAAAGTAGTATTATATTATGTTCAATATTGTAGACGAGATTGCGAATAGGCGGAAACGTATCCTTTCATATAGATGCGATTTGAAGATTTTGAACCTAGGCAAGCTATTTACACCACTCTTCCTTTCAGGCTACAGTTTGTTATTGAAATAGCTTTTAATTTGGGGCCCAAGAAATTTGACTGCTTGCCTCTGGGGGGTTTACCATTTTCCATGAATTTGAATTACCAACGAAAGGCCAGGTCGCATAAACGCCAGTTGAATCCCAGAATAATGCATGCGCATTAAAACCAGGGTCCGGAAGTTGCTCGCGTACCACCTGGAAGACCTACCACTAGTGGTACGTGCACCATAGTTTGGGAACCACTGCTTTGAGGTCTGTGAGACGATACGAAGCTGCAATTCTGCATCGGATAACATTGAGAAGTCTCTCGAGACCAACTTATAATACAGGAATGTGGAACATATATTTGACTGAAGGAACTGAAGACTAATTGATTCTGCTTATCTAATTCTGACACGGAAAAGTCACCCAGCACATGTCAATGAAACACAGGCTATAGGCGTGATATTTCTTGTTGTTCCACTCTGATTTTTCATGATTCGAAGGAATACATGAAAACGTGAAAACACAAATACAATTCAGATCAATGAACAAACCTTTTTTGAAAGTTCAAAATTTCCTTTGTTTTACACAATCAAGAAACATTAGAACAGCATTATGATTAGTTTTCCAACCAACAAATGGAGAATTAAATCTGTTGACTCACCTATGTAATTTCAGTTGCTGTGGCAGTATACCTTCGCAAGACGTCCAATCATATATAATAATGCTATTAGGATAGTTTTTCAGTCTGTGATTATATAAACATGTTAGAAAAGTTATACACGGAGAAAGCAGGATAGATGAAACAATACGAAATGATAGAACACAAGTTCGTGATGAACGATAACACGTGAAGTGTCTCCCTAACCACATCTTCACGAATACATCACAAGCAAGAACGAAAATCTGTTACCGCAGGGAAATTTAATACGTAGGTTGTCGGTGTGTTAGTCATTTGATATTTACATACTGTTAGTCTGTTTTCGCAAGGAAAACACACAGGGAGAGAATACAGAATAGAAAAGGAAGTCAATCACTGTCACTGCTTCTAGTGCTCTTCTTTTATCTGACTTGTGATAATAGGAAAACAACTTGAACAGCATTATCTCCACTCAGTGCTGCCCACTAGAGACTGATATTCTGGGTGATCAAATATTAATTTCCCGTACTACAACACATAACTTCAATGGAAGACCATTACCAAAATCGTATATGAAGACAGTTTATCGGGAAAAAATTATTGTCAGGATAGGGAGGCTCAGCTTGCCAGGTACTAACACCAATTAGCAACTGCTAACCAACCAATTCTTGGCAAACCGGTAGTAGCGTGGTTCCACCGAAGAAAAGTGATCACTCCCTTTTTAGAACTATTGAGTGAATTAAATTTGAGGGTGAGGTAATATTAATCTTATCCTCTCCCTAACCATACCTAAGCTACCCGAATCCAATCACTTGGATCATTAGATATTCATTTATAAGCGTTGATTGTACTTTGCCATCTAGCGGTTGGAAGTTTTTACTTCACGTAACGGTAATAAATGATCCAACAGTGACATCTAGCGGTAACAAAAATTCATTTATGATCGTTAGGTAGAG
>QXVX01011391.1:0-35221 GCA_013436065.1 Halocynthia aurantium
CTAACAGAAAGAAGTATATGTCGGGAGTTTAAAAGCTTCAAATCGAAGTCCAGTAGGATTGAAGATAGAATATACAGTTCAAATTCCAGGGATTCTCTCGGACGCACCGGGATTTCGGAGAGCAACAGGCGTATTCGAAGAAAAGAACTCAGAGAATTAGATTTGAAGGGAAATATATCAGAAGGTTCTGACAGTGCATTTAAAGCATCCTATAAAACTACTGCTAATACAAATAACGCAAGGGTGGATTTTTCGATGAAACACACAACGGAAGAGGAATTACAAGCCGTTTTCGAAGAGAAAATTAAAGAACTTTTAGCCAGCAGTAACAACAAGAAGATCCAAGCAAGTGGGAAACGTTCTTCTATTGTAAAACAAGCAAAGTCCTATAAGAAAACTTCTTCATTTGAAGATTGCTACATCGATGTTACCCCCGAAAAACAGCCTAAAAATCGCGGCAGACTTACTAAATGCCCGAGTCCTGACATTCGACCGAAACGCCTTGATTTTAAAGTTAATATTAACGGAAATGTCAAGAAAATATCTGTTGTAGGTGGAGGATTGCCTCAACGTAGGCGAGTATCTCTTTGGAGAAAAGTTATTCTTAAACAGCACCATTTAGCTTGTCAGCAATATTTAAAAAGTCAGTACGGACTAAAAGGTCAATCATAAAACTACGTGACATATGTTTGCACATGCACTGTGATTACGGAACGACACCGTAATTTTATGTCGCTTATCTGTTTCATGAGAAACAATGGATGATATAAATTCTAACACCATTGACTTTCTAAACTAGATTGAGTACCATTTACGCCTAATTATTTATTGCATTGTTAATGTGTGCCAAAAACGGTTAGTGGTGCACCGCAGCTGAAGATTTCGAATTCTAGTGCCATCCGGTGGATAGTAATAAAAAAGGTCAGAGGTGATTCGATTTTTGCGTCGTCATAGATGAATGACCTCGCTTGTCGTGGTGCGGGTTAGAGATGGACGTCATTCTGCCACGGACGTGAATGCAATAGCCGTTTGTATTGCTCCTAGGACGCTAAAGTTTCTTTTAAATATAGTTCATTGTTTGCCTTGTTTTATTTTTTTTTAATTCGTGCATATTTTGTAATAAATCATTCCTGATTATTATGTATTGCCTTCCGATTTCCAGACTCTTCTAATCGTATTTAAGTTAACGAAAAAGTCATGTCAGATATTCTCGATCAAGATAATAGTTTAGATGGTTTGAATTCTCACGATGGAGATTCCTTGGGTGTTGATGATTCCGCGATACTGGATAACTCCACAGCAGATATCTCACAAAATGTAGACAGCATAGTTGAAGATCCGGAGCTTGAAGCGATTAAGGCCCGAGTTAAGGAAATGGAAGCTGAGGCCGAGAAGTTGAAAGAAATGCAAAATGAGGTTGAAAAACAAATAAGTTTGAGTCCAACTCAAGGTAAGTACTGATTAATCCTTACTGTCAACAACTAGAAAGGCTCAATCTAATTAATTGACAAGTTCTCAAAATAGAAAATGCACAATAGAATGGGCATCCTTAAAATGTAGAAGCGAATGAATGAATACACTTAATCTATTCTATTTACCCTGTAATTCGGTTTACACTGTTAACTCTCCTAGTTCCCTCGCTTTCGCACATTTCCGTGTAGACTCTAGAATGATGTGTTCCTTTTTTTTTTTTTCTCGTGTTGAGATCGGGCATCCATTATAATGTCATTGCATTATTATTTTTATGCATCTACAATTACTATGATATTGTATACAACTTTTTTGCTTATCTTATGGACCTCAACGATCGTTATAGGGTCATACTGTGTAGCTTAGATTACCACTTGATCAGGTGTTCATAAACAAAAACTGAACATAAACATAAAAGTAATTTACCCCTGAATTTCCTTATTAGTTAGACACCACCTCCTCAGTTTCCAAGAACTTATTTACCCATAAAATAAATGGATATTCATTTTNTTCTTAGAGTACTTTATAAAACAAAGATCCAGAAAAATGGGCGATGGATGATATTAGCTGTTCGTTTTAGGGAGTATCTAAATACAATGCTTGGACTAGGCTATTTTGGAAAGCTAACAACTTATACACAAATCCAGTTTGTCAGTTTCACCTTTGACGGCGGATTAGTTACCCTGAATGGTACAATCGAGGCGAACCGCATACATTTTTGGCAACAGCATTATTTTCGTTCTGTGATATGTTATTATTATTCCTTGCCTCTTTACGCGCCTTTGCAATCTAACTCCACATCTATATAACTGATTAGGCTTCATCTTGAATTTAGTAGTTTATTAGAGAAAATAATTAATTAATAATATTTAAAATAACAGGTGCCTATTGCTACTATGTCAGTGTGAGAAGGGGGTTAAACAGTGCTACGCGATATATTATATTCGTTGTTACATATGTATAGGAAATGAAATGATATGTACTTTGATTAAATATCACAAAAAAAAAACTGAACGCTACAAAATCACCCTTGCCTGAATNGGTGCACCGCAGCTGAAGATTTCGAATTCTAGTGCCATCCGGTGGATAGTAATAAAAAAGGTCAGAGGTGATTCGATTTTTGCGTCGTCATAGATGAATGACCTCGCTTGTCGTGGTGCGGGTTAGAGATGGACGTCATTCTGCCACGGACGTGAATGCAATAGCCGTTTGTATTGCTCCTAGGACGCTAAAGTTTCTTTTAAATATAGTTCATTGTTTGCCTTGTTTTATTTTTTTTTAATTCGTGCATATTTTGTAATAAATCATTCCTGATTATTATGTATTGCCTTCCGATTTCCAGACTCTTCTAATCGTATTTAAGTTAACGAAAAAGTCATGTCAGATATTCTCGATCAAGATAATAGTTTAGATGGTTTGAATTCTCACGATGGAGATTCCTTGGGTGTTGATGATTCCGCGATACTGGATAACTCCACAGCAGATATCTCACAAAATGTAGACAGCATAGTTGAAGATCCGGAGCTTGAAGCGATTAAGGCCCGAGTTAAGGAAATGGAAGCTGAGGCCGAGAAGTTGAAAGAAATGCAAAATGAGGTTGAAAAACAAATAAGTTTGAGTCCAACTCAAGGTAAGTACTGATTAATCCTTACTGTCAACAACTAGAAAGGCTCAATCTAATTAATTGACAAGTTCTCAAAATAGAAAATGCACAATAGAATGGGCATCCTTAAAATGTAGAAGCGAATGAATGAATACACTTAATCTATTCTATTTACCCTGTAATTCGGTTTACACTGTTAACTCTCCTAGTTCCCTCGCTTTCGCACATTTCCGTGTAGACTCTAGAATGATGTGTTCCTTTTTTTTTTTTTCTCGTGTTGAGATCGGGCATCCATTATAATGTCATTGCATTATTATTTTTATGCATCTACAATTACTATGATATTGTATACAACTTTTTTGCTTATCTTATGGACCTCAACGATCGTTATAGGGTCATACTGTGTAGCTTAGATTACCACTTGATCAGGTGTTCATAAACAAAAACTGAACATAAACATAAAAGTAATTTACCCCTGAATTTCCTTATTAGTTAGACACCACCTCCTCAGTTTCCAAGAACTTATTTACCCATAAAATAAATGGATATTCATTTTACTTTATCAAGCGACCGGAGCTGTTGCCTTTCCATCCATCGAAGAAAAAGTCGAAGCAGATGCAAGATCAATTTATGTTGGAAATGTCGGTTGTTTACTACTTTTGTTCTTGTCATTTAATCTTGAGGATCCTTCTGACTATTTTTTCTATGCTTGCACAGGTTGATTATGGTGCTACAGCAGAGGAAATGGAGCAACATTTTCATGGATGTGGTTCCGTAAATCGAATTACTATATTATGTGATAAATTTTCTGGACATCCGAAAGGGTGAGTGCTAATTGTACAGTTAGGATAGTGCCGTCAGTCAAAAGTGGTGGAATGTCTATCCCTACATGATCATGGGATAATCCTGACGACCAAAGATTGGAAAAATGCCTATTGATCTGTCTATTAGGAGTCCATTCCATTTTTCGTGTTTACAGATGCTTTGATACTGTAAAAAATTTGAAACGTAGTATTGTATTGTACTCAATATAATGATTTTTTCACATTGATGTTGAGAGATATTTACAATAAGAAGGCAAAAGCTACATTTTTCCTGTTTCAAATTGTTACTGCTAATATTTCATTCGATCGTGTAGGCCCCTCAAGTGGTCGATGCTGCAAAAAGTTTAGGAACACTTGGTCTATTGGTGTAGCAGTGAATAATCTTTATATCATTTTTATCAGGTTTGCCTACATTGAATTTGTCGATAAAGAGTCGGTTGATACTTCGATAGCGCTGGACGGCTCACTTTTTAGAGGAAGACAAATCAAGGTAAGTTATCAGCAAATTTTATGGTGCCTAATTCTCACTCTGGTCTAGATTTTGAACTTAAACAGTAAGTAGATTTGATTTATTTTGAACAACACTATTTAATACCTTAATAGTTACATGTTCTATTTCTCGATTTATTAATGAATAACTAGATGATAGAATATTAACAGAACAGAAAACTAACAACTTGACATTGAAGTAAATCACTTGGAGCACTTGGATCCCATAAATATGTTGTAATACTGTGGAAAAATTCATTCAAGTGTGAATTCCTGCATTAGCAGTTTAGAGTGTATATTTTATCCAAGGTTACAATTTGCAGAGTTTGGCCGTATTTGTTTAGCACTATTTGTTCAAACTTAAATCAAATCATTAAATTCAGGTCAATCCCAAACGGACAAACAAACCTGGATTTGTATTTGTGGAGCGTGGTGGTGGAAGGCCACGTGGGCGACCTCGGTATCGTGCCAGAGGTTATTATTACCCGCGGGCACGCAGAGCTTACAGGTAGAATACAGTCCTTTTTATCAAGTTTTTTTTAAATTACCAAATGAGTAAATTAAATAGTAATGATTGAAATGTTGTTTTTTAGGGGAAGAGCAAGAGCAAATTATTATTCACCATACTGAAAAAATCAGAGGTGTCTTGTGAGTTGATTTATACTTTTTTGGTTTAGACAGCTTTACTTCTGTTACACTCGATAAATCCAAGTACCAACTTCCGCTAAAAAAACATTACCCAATTGCCTGTTCAGTCATATTAAAACTTTTTATTGTTATTTCATTCTCTTCACTTGGGAATTTTTAAGTTTTACATTACGGACTCGGTCGTACAAGTTTTATTCATAGAACATTGTTCAATGATTGGTAGGCTTTTCTCTGTTTTGCTTTGGTTTCGTTTATGTTTTGTTTTTGTTCGACTTGTGCTGAAAATTCACCAGCGGTATCTTGTTTTCAATCTTGTGATACATGCTTCAGTAAGAACACTACCACTTCTGGGTAAGTAGGATTCCAATGCTTAAGTCTATGATCTTGTGAACTAAAAAAAATGAAAAAAGAGGAGATTCGAAAAAAAAGAAAGAGAAACGAATCCACAAAAAGAAAACATTGAATAAAAAAGAGGAAAATATGAAATAAAAAATATGGATGAAGAAACACAAAAAGAGGAACTTACACAATCACAGAAAATGAGAAAAAATATAACAAGCATGTTGATTAAAATCCATGCTAATAAAGACAGAAGATTGTGGAATAAAAATACTTCATTGATAAACTGGGTCGTATTATCCTCAGATGCTTTATTAGAAGAATGAAGACAAGTTTACAACTCCTTAGCAGTACATAATTAAGTAGAACAAGGAAGGAAAAATAAAGGTTTAGTGGTGTTATGGAAGGATTTAGCAGATCGTATAAATGAGGTATGTGACTATGCACAGGCACAAGTGGACATGATCGCTGTTTAACTCGGTTATTTCTTATCGAATATGCTACTGATGTGGTTACTTCCCTGTTTCATCGTGATTTACAGCATGTGGGAACTTACGTCACAGATTTTTTGTACCAATATTTAAAATTCCGTGGAGCGAAGTTGTGTGTTGTACCAGCAACAGTCATTTGGGAGACCTACTAAGACCATATCTGCCTAAATATTCACTTTTAATCATGCTTGTTTCTATCTAAATATTTCATCGCCCTTCTAATTCCAATCATCTATTCTGTGAAAAACCCTAACCCCGTTCCTTAATTCAATGATCTGGTCATGGCACCTTCACTTTTTTGGCAACGGAAACAGTGGCGAAACACAGTTAAGAGAAGTCGATGTAGAAATCGTACGCGTACGAGCGAAATTACTGATTTCAATGTAACGGCCAATAGCGACGTTATTTAGAATAAGTACTCATGTATTTTAATGCATTAATAATATTAACTAATGATTACCGATTCGTCTGGTCTGGTTGAAACGACCAGGGAATAGTCTTTCGGGGAATGTGATCCTAATCTGCAACATTGAACAGTCTGTTCTTACTTTCCTTAGAAATTCTGTTACTCTTGATTCAATGTAAGACAACTGTGATAGATTTCAGTTTCTTTTGTTTGGAAAATTGGGCGAACTTATAATAAATGACGGTAGAAAAATACAAAAAAATAAATAATCTATACTATATATATATATACTCTCTGCGGAAAATGAATAGTAGTGTAGAACCATAACGCTTAGCAAATACTGCACTGCTTACGATAAAGTTCTGCAGCTCTATAGTGTTGCTTCAACACAATTTTCTTCCATAGCGAGGTTCCCTTAACAATTTTTTTCTTGTTACGTCTCGCGTTCACTAAATGCTTTCTTTGCGAGCTTGGCGAGCTTGAACTTATGGAAATAGGTGAGTGTGATTGTCTTTCAGGAGTTTGCGAAACTCTACTATCCGTCATCTGGGTCTTAGAAACGTCGATAGTGGGAAATATAACCCTGCGGACACATCGCTTGTTGGAATGCAACTTTTCTGTCCATTCAGGACATCTTGATCTTTTGGAAGCGCTGTTTTTATAATTTCCCTCATTTGTGGTTCTGGTTATATACGGCGTGTGTGTTGTATTGGTTGAAAATTGAGATGCTTTTAGAACTCCCGTATTAAAAACGTCGCTCCTACTTAATTTTTCATGCTCTCGTCGCAAAAGTTTTATGATTGTCGCCCGGTCGCTTTGATCTATCTGTCGTCTTCTTTCCCTTATCGCTGCACGTTCACGCTGAGCATAAGACATGTTTTGTTTTCCCTCTCTTTCCATTCTGTATTTCGCAAGTGTTTTTTGCTTGTCATTTTCACAGTGCTTATTCCAAGATGATTTTTCTTTTGCAGTATCATTTATTTTCCTCGTCTGCTTACTCCTGGTATCAAGTTTATCTTCCATTCTTGGTGCAGGGCTCCGATTTGGCAGTTTCGCAGGCATGTTGACATGAGCATAGGTATTTGGTGAACACGAACGCTTGCGCTGGATGGAACTATTCCATAACTTCAATGCTTTTTCCATTTCTCTTAGGTCACTTACAGTCTATAAAAGAGAGTAACTATTACTAACTCGTATTTACATCATATTTCATTGACATATATAGTACGCCTTATATACAATGGAGACTGATGATACAATCTATTGCACTGATTTTCTCTAAGCACTGCCCTTTCAATAGTTATTGTTATACATTAACCTAAATACTGTACTTTTTACGCGCCTCAATGCTATATTGAATAGAAAGATAGAAACGCAGCGTGGAACATCACTAAATCTCTAGTATCCTAACACCATTAGAAAAAGCTTTCGTTTACTGCAATCTGTCACCGTTGTGTCACAATTATGTTGCTCCAATTAGAGAAAGGCCTAGAGCAACATCACTTTGCGACTAATTACGTTGCAGCAAATTAGAATAAAGGATTTTCATTATTATCGCAGTGGTATTGAGGTCACGAGACTAATAATGTCTTCTAATGGAACATCTGTAGCAGAGACTTCCTCTGCACAACGATAGGATTTTCTTGGCTTATTGTCTTTATTTATGTCATTAAACGATCATAACCAGAAATCTTCGATTTAAAACGGAAACTCCGTTAATGCGAAGGAGTTTTATGTTTAACAAAAAGTATTCGCCGTCCGCCGTGATTCACTGTCCCTTCTAAGCGCCGGGAATTTCTTTCCGCACAGAAATTATTTAATAATTTTCAAATGGTATGTTATCCTATTTTGTCCAATATAAGGTGATTTTACAGAACTTTCTTCATGCCTTAGATTGCTATTTTGTATTGTTTATTATGTATGTTTATTTAAGTTTAAATGATTCAACTCCAAAACATAATTTCAATATCAAATAGCTTATACTGTATTATATATAATATTGTATATAATAGCATAGCGTACTTACCAAAATAGTTTTCCTTTCCGATTTCATATTTCGTGGTTGTATCCAATTCTTTTCCGGATTCTGAATTCGTAACTCCGAACTTTGTGCACTACGTATAATTTCTTTAAATAATTCTGCTGTTGATATAGAATAATATGGTTAAACTTGGTAACTTTAAACGTAACTGTTCAACTAACTTCCTAATGCTACAAAATAGTTTCTAGTTTGCTAGACCCATGTCTGAACTGTATGCTCTCAAGATACTAATGATACATATCTACTCAGCATACATGTTTATGTTCAGTATTCACAATATTTTCATATGATGATTGACCATCTGTTATTTCTTTTTATATATGCAGACAAGAGACTGGTACCGCTCTTTTTTCTTCACGTGACTTTCATGGAATTTCAAAGTTGCCGCCACTTGCTTTACCACCTCCTGGCGGCGAACATCCCAGACTCGGGTCATTGCTTGAATAAACCAAGCGGTAACTGCTTCAAAGTGAACCGCAAGTGCGAGACAGCCGTTGCCGCATATGCAAGTCTGTCGAGTTCGTTCAGGAAGTTAGTGTAAACAAAGGTGCGAGCTGCGTTAAAGGAACAGCTACTCGATTGATTCGCAGATTAGAGACATGGAAATGAACTTCGAAAGGTACTAATTAATTTATTTTATAGATTTAATTACTTTGCTAAATGTTTGTCGAATACATTCAAATACGATCAATAATAATTAGCATTGATCGTATTTGAAGGAAATATTTCAATTACTTTGAGTATTTCTATTGACTGAATGAACGTATTCAAAATACTATTGTAGTGGGTCTTACTTAAACTCAAGATCACGCGTGTAACACGCGTACCTGTTCAACTATTGGCAGTATAATGACCGCTATACGTACAATAGAAAGTTTATTTGCGAAGTAAAACCTGCAACGGAAAAGAATATGCGGCTAGATTTCACCTGGCTCCGTAAGCGACGTATAGGATTTGATGTTTTGACCTCAATTGAAAACAATACTGAAGCGCGTAACCCACCGATTTTTTATCGATAGTCGTTCTTACATTCCATTAGAATATGAAAGGGAATAAATTAGGGCTTTTCGTCGATGTAAAATGTCGTGACATGATGTTCTCAGCACGACTTTACACCTTGACGAATTACACGGATACTTACTGCGAAGGTACTAGACGTGTTGCTTGTTAACGCTGCGTGGTCACTGGAATTTTACTTACCGCTTTCTTTCTGATGTTTCGTTTGGAATATGTTAGTGTTGGCATAATTAGTATCTAATTTATCCAATGACGTGAAGATTACTAGTAGAGCACACTAACACAACACTGCGATTCCTTCTATCAATATTTAAATATATTGTACAAGACCAGCAAGTCGCGCCTTTTTGTCCGTACCAGTAATGAATAAGACGACATACACTACAGTATATGGTATCTACAAAGTAATCTGCTTTAATCTTATATTCAAATAGCAGTAACAATGATACAAGGAGTAGTTTTTACAAGTAAAACTTTATTCAACGTTGATTTAAGACGAAATTGAAAGTATGAAACGAATTAAATGCACTACACAGTAACCGCATTTGCAACCATTAGTGCAAACCCACACGTATCTTAGTTGTTTGCTTATTGTAGAAGAACATTATTGTAAAGCCTTTACCCATGTTTAGTCATTTATAATGTTAGATAAGTAAAACAGTCAGTTCAAATGAGCAGTCAAGTGAACACATTTGAATGTTCCAAATACGCGTCGTTTTGAATTTTATCAATCCAGTCGTAATTTTTATTGACGGATGAAAATACGCGATACATTTTTCCAACTTTATATTTATCTGCGAGGTAGAAGTTGGAAATTCCTACTGCGTACCAATTTTCATTCCAAACACACTGTAGAACCGATCCGCCACTGTTATCAAGAAAAGGCGTGGCTGATCTTAGTGGACGACTGTTCCAGGATTCATGAAATATCTCTGCGCAAATGTAACCTTTATTGTCTGAGGTGATTCCACGCTCGTGTTGCAGCAGTCGCCTGCAATCGTATTTTGAAAGGATCAAAGCCCTTTCTAATTTGGTGAATCGCCAGTTTGGAGATGGCATCGTCAACATTTTTTCGCTGAAACCACTGACTACGCATTGAAGTCCGGCCCGATCAATCCTGCCGTGGAATGGTGCTTGCAGGCAAATCGGATGGAGGAAATCATTGTACTGTGACACACCACGTGAGAGCATAATGACAGCAATATTGTTCCATAGCATGTTTGTGTCATAAGCTGGATGAATCCACAGTTTTCTAGCATAATCGAACATGTGCCTGCCTATTCTTGTCAACAAATCGCTTTGGTTGGTAAATCCATACGCTATTGTAAGGGCTTTTATAGCTTCGGCATTGTGAATATGCTCCACGCAGTGCGCCGATGTAACAACGAAATTCGAGTGTATGAGAGTACCATCACATAAAAGTTTCCAAGTCACCAATGCAACGTGCCACGGGTAATGGATAAGTGTGCTGTTAAGCGAAGTAGAGGTCGTTATGTCACTGATTCCACAATCTGGACGAATCGACGGTACATCTTTGCTGTACCAACGTGCAGTAAATCCATTTTCGCCAGCTAACTTGTTGTGATCCGAATAGAGTTCTACATGAAGCGAGCCGTGTAAACTTTTCACTCGAAAGGCGTCTTTGTTAACACATGTCTTCTCCAGTCTGTCATTTTGTTTGTCGTTGCTGTTGGTTCCTTCGTGAACGGTCAAGTAATCAGAGGAGACACACTGAGGATCAACACGATCTCCATTTACTGGGAAGCCCACTTTTGAAAAATCGATGTATAAAACTTTGCCTGGCACTGATATCGACCATTTACAAACTAAGTCCGGGGGATATGAACTCGGAAAATTCGGCGTGGATAAGTCACCTTCTTCCGAACTAAAATTACCACCACACATATACGTGCAAATGGGTATTTCGTCTGCAAAAATCTCCCCTAATTCAGTCACAACTCGAATTGGGCTATAGCCAGCCTCCAGTCCGATCCAGTTCAGATCCGTGGCTGTTGCAACCCGAGTCGTCTGTAAAGTATGGCTTAGTAACTTTGCATCAACTGTCAATTGTAACCTTGCAGAAGGTGAACTGATATCACCACATGATACAACTTGGCTTGTTACGTTCAGATCGCATTTCAGTAGAACTAGATTGTCTTCTTCGTCAACATCCCAGCAAAGTTGGTTAGCAACATTTTGTAGTCGACCACTCCCATACCAGCGCCACAAGTTAAAAGGGGAAACGGGAAAGCATTCAGATAATTCCATCAACTTACTTTCACCACGTGTAGAACCTATGCAAGATTGCGTACTGCTCACGCCAACTCTACTCACGTTCTTTATCTCTGGCTCTATCCACCACTCGCTTTTGTAAGCGTATTTCATGACAAGAAAATTGATGCCCTGCACATATTGTCTCGTGTCGTGACATTGAGGCGATTTATCTTCCGACCACCTTCCAAGAGATAAACATTCAGTCGACGGACTGCCATTCAAAATATAGCCGTCTTCGCAAGAGTAGGAACACAGTGTCCCCGTTTCCACACCGACGCTTGAATAACACGATCGAGGGGTAATTTGACCGTGATACAAATGTAACAAAGGTCTGCACTTGATTGCTGCGCAGAATTCTCCCGCACCTGACCAAGATCCGTCTGGCAAGCAAACGCGGCGGGTCGATCCGATCAAGTAAAAATCACTCTGACAAATTACAGTCAAAATAGTATTAGCAGCAACAGCGTCGTTGACTAGGTTTGTATACTGTGCTTCCGCTACACCTGCAACTCCTGGAGGTAGTCTTACGCAAGTGTCGTTCACACATGACGGAACTGAATCTGACCAAACGCCATCCCTACACAGTATTCGAGATTTGCCCTTGAGTTCATATCCAGGAACGCAAGTAATTTTACAGTGACCTCCCGTTGAACTTTTCTCCTGCAAGCAAGTTTCAGGAGTGACGACTGAATTCCCTCGCAGAGTTATCGGCGAACAAAGTTTTCGACAAACAGTGTCGCTACCAGACCACTGCCCGTTTCGTTCGCATTTTCGAGAAAGAGGACCGATAACGTCGTAATCTACTTCACAGCAAAAGGAGCAATTACTCCCCACAGCATTTTCTCGATTCAAACAAGATTCGGGAGATACAAAACCGTTGATAGGTGGTGGTAAAGATGAACATGTGGTGTTGCATGTCGGTGGTTTTCCATCCCACGTTCCATTTTTTTGACAAAGAAGATTTTCCGGACCTATCAATATTTGAGTTTCTTCACAGCTGAAGTGGCAACGTTTTCCCTCCGTGACCAATGATCGTAGGCACACGGGAGGACTGACTTTCACTCGAGGTGAAATCTTCAAGGGAACGCACTTGTCTATGCCCAGGCAAAACGGTGAAGCTCCCGTCCACAAACCGTCCTTCCTACATGTTGCTGAAGTTTTACCTTCCATAACGAACGATTTATCGCAAACGAAGTAACAGATTGTGCCCACAGTGACGTATTGTGAGGAGCAAACAGGAGGCGAAATTTGTCCTCCGTACAAAGAGAGTAGTGGCGGACAGACCCCTATCGTACGTTTAGAGCACAAAGTCGAAACTCCGGAATAATCGTTGACGAACCAGTGAGCAGACCGAGACGGATAACGTACCAAAGTTACGCTGGTACTGAACTGTGGGTCCGAGTCCAAGTATAATCTCAGAGACGCTAGTCTGAGCCGGTATCTGGTTATGTGGGAATAGCTGTCGCATTCCCATTGCTGTTCTGGATCAGTAGAATTACACGGAACGACCGAGACGTCGCTCTCAATGCTCGAATTTCGAAAGTAGGCAGAATCGTAAGCGACCATCTCGTCAAATCCCATTTCGTCTTTTTCCACGAGAGATTTTTCAGTCGAAAAACGTCCCTCCGTAAATGGCTCACGAATCGCGAGACAAGTTCCACTGCGTACGTTCTCGATCGTCTGATGAGATCTCCATCTCCATTTTTGTGCCTTGTTTTTATTGCCACACGGTTCCTTACCCACGTCATATTTTTTCTTTACTGTTAAGCACATGGATATTCTCAGTGGTGCTATCTTCGTCACAATTGAAAATTGGACCTCTTCGATACATGAGAATTCTGGCACGGACCACTTTCCTATTTCTTGGCAAGTTCGTATTCTGGGACCTCTCAAACGGTATCCGATGTTGCATTCAATTTTGCAGTCGCCTGAGACGCACGGTTCTGGATACAACACAGCATTTTTCGGCTTCTTGATTGCTGGACACAATTTCATACAAGTTACGTCCGAAGCAGGCGTCCAAGTTCCGTTTGCAAGACACTTCCTGGAAGAGTTATTACGAGACAAAGCATACCCTGACTGACATGCAAGTTCACACTCCTGTCCTACATGGGCCGCCTCGGTCACACACGTTATATCGATGTAATACCCCACTCCTGCAGGAGAAAATAGTAGCGGACACAGGGGTTCACATTTACCTGGGCGTTCTGGAAACCACAGCCCAGTATCAGTACACGTGAGATCTTTAGCGCCATTAACGTGGTGTTGTGTAGTGCGACAAATCAGTGGACAGGATGTACCAACAGGAATGATTTCATCGTTGCAGTTTAAATTCATTACCGATGTATGCTCATCGAGTGGAAATCTTCTGCAACCGCCTTGAGACATTCGAGAGCAAATCGTACTCAGATCCGAATCACTGGTAGGATTGAAAGTGTAAAACATTGACGTCGGGCCGTCTGATATTTCCAAAGTTAGCTCTTGCATATGTGTGTATTTTTTGCTCGGACCTAGGGAAGTTCCACTGAGTAGGATTTTGTAAGGTTCGTTTTCGTCGCATTGCCAGTTTTGAAGCGATCTGAAATCACCGCACGGCATAACGGTCAACATATGCCCAGCATTTTTTCCGACAGCCGTAAGACACAGACCACTGTTTATATTAACGATCGAAAAACCTTTCCACATCCAGCGAGTACCAAAAACTTCCTCTTTGCATAGTTCCCACGGATGCATTACAACAGTGGATTCCTTCAAACCCACGCATTCTGTTTCGTCACCAATTCTCTGTATCAAAAGCATTGGATAGGGAACGTACTCACAGCGTGGTATCGATGGAATCCATTCACCTTTGGTGCACGTGGAAGTCGGATGAGCAATCGGGACATGATAAGGATCACATAGTACTGTACATTTCGTTCCTTCGTTAGTTATATAAGTAGGATTCCCTTCCTCATCCTCACAGGAGACTCTTCCGTTGAGAACAGTTGGTTTCACACAAGTTTCAATACATTTGGATGGAATGGACATACTCCAAAAACCGCTGGACAAACAACTCAGTCGAACTGTTTGTTGTCCCAACTTCGTTAGAGTATTGGGGTGGCAACGTATTTCGCAGACTGAGTTAACTGTTTGTCGCTGTTTGGTGCATTCCGACGGAATGACAGAGGCCAATAATACATAGGGAATCCATGAACAGCTCGTTACACAGGAGAACGGAATTCCTGTCCATAAACCGCTATTTAGACACGTTCGGAAATTTGATCCCTGCAAAATATAATTTTCATGGCAAAATGAAACACAAGTTAGACCTTCATAGATATCTCCACCGAGGCACGTGGTTGGTTCAATGTGACCATTTACAAGCCGATTCAGTTTGGGACATTTTCTTGAGCACTGACCGAGCTCCCGACTCCATTCTCCGGTATCCGAGCAAGTTGTCGTCTTGTATCCGATAACGTCGTAACCCGATAAGCACTTCAAATTGCATTCATATCCAGGAATACTCTCTTTTTGCGTACATTGCGAAGGATAAATGACACCATATCGTGCCTTGTCGGTGATTACTCGACATGGAGTTTGGCAAATCAAGTTGCTTCCTGACCAAGACCCGTTCTTCAGACAAGACCTGTAGGTTGTTTCCGTTGGAAGAAAACCTTGCGAACACATGAAGGAACAAATCGTCCCAACTAAGGACGGTTTTTCAGTACACATTGCAGGCACAGCGAAAGCGTTGTTAATTCTTTGCAAAGGAAAGCAGGGCTTTATGCATTCGGAATCATAGCCCGACCACGTTCCATCTCTTGTACACAATCTAGTGCTAGATCGGCTGATTGCATGTTCTATTTGATGACAAATATATTTGCATTCGGTACCCTCAGTAACATGGCTACCGACTTTCGAACATTCTTCTGGTACCACGGAACCATGCATTGGAGCATTCAGTGCGGAACAGATTCGATTACATTCAGGAGGTTGGGAACTCCATTTTCCATTTGCCATACACGTAGCTGTCGATCTACCAATCAATACATACTTCGAAGCGCAAGAGTATCGACAAGAGTGTCCTTCGGGAAATTCCTTTGTAGTTTTACAGGACGACGGAAGAACTCTTACATTTTTATTGATCGACAGTGGTGGACATGACTTTATGCATACTGGGACGGAGTTGGTCCAGTATCCAGAAGTTAAACATTCGGTAGTGACAGCTGAGCCTTTGAGAATATACCCTGGCGAACAAGTGAAATGACATTCGATCCCTATAGGAACAGTTGCTTGCGAACATACTGCTGGAGAGATCGAAACGAACGAAGTAAGTTTAAGTTCAGTGCAGGCTTCTACTTCTCTGGTTGTACATACAGACGTGCGATTGTCAGTGGTTGTCTTAGCGTACCACTGTAAATGATTAACGCTGGCTAAATTCCTCTTCTTAATAAAATTTAAATTGTCCTTGTTCAGTAACAGAATCTTAGTGGTAGAGATGGTGCTGAAAACTGGAATAAGTTGTGATTGGGCAAGGAAGATGATATCTCTGTGGTTTTCAAGAGAACATTGCCACATTTGTTCTGGACTACCTTCATTACATTTCGCAAGCATCAGATATTTTTCTGGCTTCGTATTTGATGCTGATAGGCACGTACCGTAATCCACATTATATATGGTATTCTCTCCATACCATGCCCATCGATGGGAACTCATTTCAAGGCTGCATTCAGAATATGGTTTAGTTTTAACTAAGCCTTCTTCGGCAAATATACATACAGTCGATTCTGGAGGGGAGCTTTGTAGCAAAAGAAACTGCCTTTCGGAAACACAGAGTGCTTTTTCCCCAGACCACTCGCCGTTACGTAAGCAAGTTCTCCGAGAGTCCCCAGCAACCTTGTAACCAGGATTACAAATATATTTGCAACTAACTCCCTCAATGTGAGCTGACCCGACACATACAACATAGCCGTGATCAGGAGATTCCAAAAGCCGACAAGAGCGAAGACAAGATGGTGGTTTTGCGCTCCAAATTCCATTGTGACCGCAAACACGGACGCCCGATCCGGTCAAACCATATTGGTAACTGCAACTGT
Organism: Halocynthia aurantium; assembly: GCA_013436065.1. Lineage (NCBI taxonomy): Eukaryota > Metazoa > Chordata > Ascidiacea > Stolidobranchia > Pyuridae > Halocynthia > Halocynthia aurantium. The sequence goes on from QXVX01011391.1 coordinate 16,678, forward strand.
ATATACAGGCGTCGCCCGCTTTCTTTTTCGATATCAAACAGTCAGATGGGACGACCCTTCCGAAGGAAATAGGAGGCAATGAAGGACACGTTCTCAAACACGTGCCTTGGGTGCTGGACCAAGTTCCATCTTTCTGGCATATCTGTGAAGCGATACTTTTGATTTCGTAACCGTCGTTGCAGACTGTCGTACAAACGCTGCCCGTGTCTTGCGATTCTGAAGTACAGTGCGATGGCTTAATTGTTGCAGCAAACTGATATCCAACGGGTGGACATGGCTTGTGGCATATCAGACTTACACCCGACCATTTTCCGTTAGCTTGACAGATCCTGATTTTATTTCCACTCGCAGTGAAGCCAGGAGCACACTGCATCGTACAGATTTCGCCTCCTGACGAAACGGTTTCCGAACATTTTTTAGGAGACGCTGACGATTGTTCTTCCAATTTTATTGGTAAGCATATTCTCTTGCATGCTGGCGCATCTGGAATATCCCAATGTCCATTGCTTTGACAAACCCTAGCTGCGATTCCGTTACTTTTGTAACCCAGATCGCAGAAATATCTGCATCTTTTTCCTGCTTCTATTAATGTAGATGTCACTGTGCATTTGGCTTCGACATAGCCGTGCTCCATGGCAGAAAACGGTGGACAAATGTGATATTTTCCGAACGAGCAAATTGTACCTCGATGCATTTCATTTTCTCCGATGAAAGCATAGCTCAAACTTGATTGGTCTATCGCAGGATCATCCCATTGCACCGCGTACAATCTACCTACACCACCTTCTAGTGTAGTTAATCCTATGTTGTTCTTACCGTGTATTCTAATTTCCATAGTTGCATGGGAACATTCCCAGTCCTGCATTGCATTGGCTTCGCTACATAATTTGCCAGAAATCTTGGCAATGGAGCTCTCTGAATCGGGATCTAAACAGAGATGTGATTTTACATTTCGAAGCTGTCTTCCGTCAAACCAAGACCACCTTTGACGAAGATTTTCAAATTGACAATTAGATGTCGCTATCCATTTCGCGTCGTACATTTCAAGGCACTGCCCACTCTCTTGTTGCTTGATTAAGAACTGAGGTTCTGACATGCAGATTGGTTGAACAGATGACCAAACTCCATCTTGCTGACATATTAATTCTCGTTTTCCGTTGATACGATAACTTTTCGGACATTCGAAAATGCACTTGTCCCCGACAGTGTTATTACCAGCTGCGCATCTTGCAGGCATTATTGCAATAAAACCCTTATTGGTGAATGACCGACACTTACGTCTACACTGTGGTAATTTGGCACTCCAATGCCCGTCTGACTGACAGACGAGTGATGGAAAACTCGTTATGGTGGACAAGAAGCCTTCGTTACATTCTACACTACACTGCGTTCCGTCAGGAACCAGCGAACGAAGACAAGCAGACGGGAATATTTGACCGCTATCAGGCGAGGATAGTCCAAGACATGCTGTCGCACCACTCAGCGTTTGACAAGTTGGCACGGAATTGCTCCATACTCCGTCTTGACATATCAACAAACTGTCTCCTACTAGCCCGTAGTTAAAATCGCAAGAAAGTTGGCAAGTCTGTGCGTCACGAATGCTGTTTCCGCCTGTGCAGTTGGAAGGTAAATAACCATGATCTGGAGCCTCTAGTGCTGAGCAATTTGCTGAACATTTTGGGACCGACTCACTCCATTCTCCGTTGATCAAGCATCGCATATAGCCCAAACTTCCCAACTCGCTTACACGATCGAATCCAGAGTAGCATTCAGTGCTGCAAGTTTTGGCGCTTCCTGTTTCTGTATGGTTAGCAACACAAGACATATCGGTAACAAATGAATGAACCGGTGGAGAAACAAGAGGACACCTTATGTACGAGCAATCAATCGTGTTAACTGACCATTTACCGTGGTCTAAGCACGTAATGCTAGTGCCGGTGTCGGGCACGCCAATTTCAGGCCCTTTATCACATGTGACTGAACAGCTTTGGTTTATTTCGACTGGATAGTTGCAATTGTTAGGGGATATCATTGCTCCAATTGGTAAATCAAAACGGGGACATCTGCTTTGTATTCCTGGCGCCATACCGAGTACGCTTCCATTGTTATTAAGAGAATCTATTCCAAGCCATTCGAATGACGAACGGCTTTCTACTGTACTACTGTCGAATCGGCTTGAGATTTCAACGCCATCTGAGCGATCCGAGATGGAATGCAAATAATATTTCTTGCTCGAGGTAGCTATGACGTAATGACCATGACGTAACCAAAAAGTCCATTCTTGCTCTTCCCGGTTTGCGTCGCATTGTCTCAACTCCACCATAGCAGAATTGGAAAGAGTTTCTGCAGCAAGACACCACCGAGTCTCTACGTTGCTAATTTGGTTTTCTGAAGCGAAGAACCAAATATGCATTGGATCAGTTTTATTACAAAGCGCAAAGTTTTTCAGGATAACTTTATATATGTTGTGATACGGAAAATGCTCTATGACGAGGCAAACTTTGATTCCCTCTTCGTTTGTTTGCCATATGAGAAAATGCTCATCAGAAACGCATGATGAAGGAACGCCAGACCATTTACCGGATGCCTGGCAAATTCTCTTCTGTGATCCGACTAAATTATAATTGGGAATGCATCTAGCTCCACACATAGTACCTTCTTGTACACCGCTTCCATTTAAGCACGAAGTCGGAAAATAATGAAGAGTCGGGGTCGATTCCAGTGGGGGGCATAATCTTTTGCAATTCGGTATATTTGCGCTCCACAAGCCCGACGGTAAACAAGTTAAACTTGTTATTGCTTTATCAGGAATATATCCAAAATCACACTGGATTATGCACGATTCGCCTTCTACATAAAAGTCGTGATTACTATCGCAGGTTTTGGTCCCGTGATGAAGAGTCTGGGTAGATAAACACCTACGTTTGCATACCGGATCGGTGTTACTCCACGCCCCATTTTTACAGTGGTAGATCGGCGAATTCTGGATGACGTACCCATTGGTGCATTCAACTGTGCATACAGATCCTTCTTCATAACGCTCATTCTTCAATTGACAACTAGCTTCATGGGATACGATCCCACTTCCGTTTATAGCAAGTGGAGGACAGGACTGAACACAACTAGGTAGCGAATGACTCCAAACTCCCTCGTTCAGACACACAACGTATTGTTCTCCAAATACATTTCCTGTTTGACAAGATGCCGTACAAGTGGTGCCTAACTTGACAAACTGATCAGTGCAAGTAGATGGACTGAGATCAAGATGTTTACTATTCTGACCTGAGAATCCTTGACAACTTTTAATACATGCTCCTATTTCTTGACTGGAGTGAGACCATTTGCCATCACTGCAGTTGTTCAAATACTTGGAATTACTTGTTTCGTAGCCAGGAGAACAAATGAAAGTGCACTGTGCACGGCTTTTTGTAGTCGTACTGGTACAAGAACTTGGCGACCATCTTCCGTATGCTCTACCTCGCAGTGGAGGGCAACTTCCGCCATTGGCGGCGCCGAAGAAAGACAGAGTTATGAAAGTTTCAATGTTATAAAGAAGCCATTTTGATTGTAATTTAGAAGAATGCTTCACAGTAACAAAATAGGGTAACGTAGTATATCCTTCCCAAACATAGATGCCGTGGTTTTTTAATTTGAATGCATACGGCGAGTCAGCAGTTAACGGCCATTCCCATACTTGCGAAGGATCGCTGTTGTTACATGCCTTGACTTCTAAAAACGACATAGTCGCAATGTCTTTCACGGCTAAACAGGTACCGGTGTCTGAATTACGGATTAAACTATTATTCAGTATAGACCATCTGCTATGTAAAGGCGAGGTGATGCAGTTCATCCATTCGCGTTTCAGAACGAGAAGAGATTCTGTTTCAAGAGTTAAGCACATGTTTAAGTCGGTAGTTTCTATCTTCAAAATATACTGAGCCTCCTTTTGACAATGACTCGTGTGAGTTTTCCAAGTTCCGTCAGCCAAACATTCCGTTGTCACACTACCAATTATTCCATACCCAATGTCACATTGAATGGAGCAGATCACTCCAACTAGACTAGTTTCAACCGCACATGAAGTAGGAATTACTTTACCGTGTAAAGGAGGAGTATATTTAGGACAAGTATTTTGACATATCCCCAGAGGCTCACTCCAGGTACCGTCTTTCTGACAGACGGCGAATCCAGTACCTGATAGTATATATCCTTCAGAGCAAAGAAGAGCACATGTTGCGCCGTCTTTTGATCCTGAACAAATTAGATCTCCAAACTCTGGTTTGGGAAGTTTCATACAAACAGCAAGGCATTCTGGGAATTCCTTATTCCATTTACCATCGCCTTGACACGTGCTTTCATCTGTACCTTCAATTACGGAGCCAGTTTCACAGGAGAATCGACAAGCATCACCCTCAAGCATATGCTTTTCCTTACACTTGGTTGGATGAGCTATGACGTTTGGCATTGTGGTCACTGCGGGACAGACGCGTATGCATTCACTGGCTGTACTCGTCCATACTCCATTGTCGTCACACGATCTCTCTCTGGGTCCAATGAGAGCGTAATTTCGTTCACAAGTAAACGTACATCGGACTCCTGCATAAACCCTGCCTCCCTCGCAATTCACAGGATGAATGCTGCCGTGACGAAATTCAGGAAGTTCTTGGCACATTTTTCTGCATACTGGTACATCAGATGTCCAGCTACCATCGCTGTCACAAGTTGCAGTGAGTTCACCCTGTGCTAGATAATGTTTCTTACAATAGAACGTACACAATGATCCTTCTGTCATTGGTTCTGTAGCACAAGAAACTGGAACGACATGACCACCTAAGGGTGGATGGCGACTTGAACAAGTTCTTTTACATACTGGAGTAGTGAACGTCCACTTCCCCTCGTGATTACAGACTGTTCTGAAACTACCAATGAGTTTATAGCCCACTGGGCAATAATGAAAGCATTCAATCCCTGGAAGAAGAATCGAGTTTTCGTCAACACATTTATTTGGATAAATATCACCGTTTTGGAGGTTCTGAAGCGGCGGACATCTCTGTTCACATCTTGCCTCTATTCCACTCCAGAGTCCGTTTGACAAACATGTTCTTATCCATGAACCGGTCAGTATTTTCTCGCCATGACAAGACAAAGTGCAAGCAATTCCAACATAAGTTTTTCCTTTACGTTTGCAATCTTCGGGTGTGATTTCCCCTCCGTAGTCTGGCTTCAAAGGTCTGCAAGATGTTTTACTGACGGTAGATTGGATTCTACTGCTTCGTTCCAGCAAGTCAAGAGGAGGATATTTCATTTCCAGAAAACTTGAAAGGGATGATGCTTGAACCTCGTCTTTTCCCTGGCGCAGTGTTATTTGATTAGGATCTACTAACCATATTTCACTGTTCGCCAGCAGTTTTCGTACCCGTTTTATAATCAAATTTAAAACCAAATCTTGGGCGCTTTGCGATCGATTTTCCTTCAGGTAAACAGTGTGATCTAGAATTTTACTACTTTCAACCGTTGCCTTCCTCTTCAAGCGCTTGTCTCCGCTATTTTTGAAGTGATATATTGTGACGTTTTTTACTGGTACCCCTGCCTGATTGTAAATATCTTCTACTGCTTGTTCAGCTTCAGCTATTATGGAAGTTTCATTGAACTGAATTGCGTCCAGTATATAGGAACTATCTGTTGCGTTGAATTGTATTACTCCCCAGCTACCTAGAAGCGGCGCTGGTGGCAGGTATACCTCGATAATTTGTTCGTTTACCCCAGATAAAAGCCAGACTGGAATACCTACAGAGATGCCGATTGCTAATAATACAGGAATAAGTATGACAAACCACATACTTTTAAGCTGCTCGAAGAATATCTTTCGTCGGTACATTGGTGTCAAACGGTGAATCGCTTGTGCTATTTCGTCAGCGTCCAAGTGATGCTTCCGCCTGGTCATTCGCCGACCGGCAGGCAACCTCCTGCGACTCAGTCGTTTACGAAATTTCTCTATGGAAGCACTAGAATCTTCTTTTGCTAATGGTTTTTTGGTAAATTCAGCACTAGATTGTTTACACTCAGTAAACTCCAGTCCGCGTTCGGTACTGTTCAGATTTCCATTGCTTTCAGCCGTTGGACCCGATGTAAGGTTTGGAGACTGTGGCAGTGTATTCGAAAGCTGAGTGTTATTGAACATTGTTCAATTCAGGCCTGTTTTTACAGAGATTAAATATAATATTTGATATCACGTATTACATTTCTCCACCAGATTTACAAGCATCTCATTTTACGTCATTATTACGAAATAAACGACAGTCATAAATTTTACATTGCTGTGGTGTCATGTCGTCCTTTGATACAATTATAATTTTTGTTAAATAAATAAGAACGAGATCTATTTTTACGTTATACATTATTCGCAAATTTTTATGCGAGAAATTAATATTTCGCTGAACCAATTTGTTCAGCGGAGGTTGGTCGTGTCATAGGTCAAAAGTCAGATTGTTGCCATGTTCTGGAGTTGGTTGCTATGACGGCATACTCTCATAGATAACTGTTCAGCGACCGCTTTTTTGAATTAATAGACACATTAGATATATATATATATGTGTCTATGTGATATCTTCTGAACTTACCTGATAATAATATATATTATACCTGATTTCCTTGTGAGTTTATTGTAAATAGCATTTTATATTTATACTTGATAGATATGCATTGGTAGAATATAGTTTAATCCATGAGAATATGGATACCAGCATAAGGCAGTTACTCGCAGCGTCTAATGCTGTTAGTAACGAGCAGGATGCATGCAATTTGTTGCAGCAAGCTCACAAGCAACTTGAAGCTGCGAGTCGTGAAGCAGGACGCTCTGATGATCTTAATGTCTGCGGAGCTGATTTATATGTTTTAGCTGCCGAAACATCGTTCAAGCTAAATCAGAATAAAATAGCTGAGGGATGCCTGCAAATGTATTTCCAAGGTAACCAACTGACGGATCAGTTTTTCTGCAGAGCTTATCTATGCAAGGCCCAACTTTTGGCAAGCAAAGCACCAAATTCATCCTCCGATTTAGATTCCGCTGTTGTATTTTTGCTGAAAGCGATCAACTTTGCCAAGGACAAGTCTCGTTATCATTTCATCGTCTACAATGCTTCGGTTTTGTTTTGGCAAATGGCCAGGCAGTTTCTAAGACCGGGACTGCGAGGACTTCTGCACCAAAGTTTACAGCAGATTGTAAAAGCGCTCGATGACATAGATGATCCTGACTATGAGTGGAGAGCAACACTGATGATAGGTCTCGTTGAAAGTCTGGTCGATGTTGGGAAAACAAAGGAAGCGACGACAGTCAGTGAAACAGCAGCAGATTTCATTTTGAAAAATGCCAAGTATAAATTTAAAGATATCTTCAAATTACAAGTCAAACACAAACTCATTGAATACAACAAACTTGCAACTAGGGTAAAGGCCATACCGGAATTCTTGGCATTTCTGAAATTGCAGAAGCTCAAAATATCGGTAGTTCAGACTCAAGGCGATAGCAAAATAAATTTGAAAAAAGAACTTCAAGCTTTGATCAGTGGCTTGTATCAAAAACCTGGGAAAAGTAGTTCATCTAGTGAAAGAAAAAAGAGCGATCAGATTGAAGTCGTTGATCCTAACATATCTCGTGTTAGTAGTGTGAGCCCGGTTCGGAGAAGATCTCGTGCGATGTCTAAGATTGGCCCTATTGAAATTCAAATTGATTTGAGTCTTGAAATGGGAAAGGATCTAGTTCCTAATCTACTCATTGAAATAGCAAGATTTTGTGTTGATGTTCGTGAAATGGAACTCGCCAGAGAGTCACTGAAGATCCTGCAACTTATCGATGATAAAGAACCTACAATTGATATGGAAATTGAGTTTCTGGAATGTTCTATGCTTGTCAGAGACTTGGGAGATAATGAGGAAGTGTACACTTCATCTGCTGTTGATGTTCGCCTTTTCGCTATCAGACGTATGGACCAAGCGCTCCAAAATTCAATACGATCTGGAAAAGCAAATATTGTTCAAGCCGCATGTGTGACTCAGTGGAATCTATGTCTTCCATTATTGCAAAACAATTTACGAAAACATGTCAGAAGACCATTAACTTTGGTGGCACAAGCCCTAGAAGATATCTCATCATTAGAGATCCAGTTGCGGTGTCAAGTTCATACAGAACTAGCTAAGTGTGAAGAAAATGTGGAGCAAGTAGAAGCAGCACTGCGGCACATTAGAAAAGCATTGCAGCTCGATCAGTCCGGGCTTTATCACCAACGTCTTCATACTATGCTGAGAAGACTAGAACTTAGTACACAGTTGTATCAGACTACTGAGACACCCGAAGACACTGCAGCTGTAATTATTGAACAGGCTCAAAAAAGTGCTGATTCGGGAAGTGTTAGAATGAAACGATCACTACTCGTCAAAGCCGGTCTCGCACTTGCACCTGATGCCTTTCAGTATGTTTTGGATAGTGAAGGTGAGGTTAAAATCGCAGGACAAAAGTCAGTGTCGGAAGTGCAAATGCTAGCGGCTAAGGCACGACAGTGGCAAAAATGTGTGAAAAAAGCTGCCGGTCATCTAAAGCGTCTTGGTGATGAAAATGACAGAGAACGAGCTAGGTTATGGGCTGATTTAGCTAAGGTAGCCAGAAAGCAAGAAGTTTGGGATGTCTGTAGAGTTGCCGCAAGGTTTTCTCTGCTTTATGATGACAACAGGTGGAGCATTACCAGGGATAATGCAGTAGCTCAAACAAATCAACCAAACTTGACAGTAAACAATGAAATCCCTAAATCACAAGAGGCGGCAACAGATCCTGATACCGCTGTTCAAAGCCAACTGGCAGGAGTTAACATGAGTGATGTTTCGGAAAACACTTCACTCCACGACAGAGATCTATTAAGAATGTTTGCAGAGGTACAATTCATCAATGGCGAAGCACTTATACATTTGTTGCAGTGCCAAGGACTGAAGCTTAATCAGTCTCCAAGACTTCCTTCCTCCTCTCATCAGCGGATTAAAAACTCATCTTCTGCAGTCCCTTCTACAGAAGGATCCGACTGGACCAGTTACACTGAGTGGATTAAACTGTTGGGAAACTCGGTGACAAAATCTTTTTTGAGAGCAATTGAAATAGGAGTTGATCTGAATGAATCTTGGATTGGATGCAGTGCTACAGCTTATTTGTGGAATTATAACAAGCACTTAATTTCCGAAAGCCAGTATTCACAGCTAGTAGAAGTGTTTGAGACAGCACTAAATGGTCTACGAACCACAGGGCATTCTAGTGAAACTGTGTTGCTTGTAAGGGTTTGCAATTTGATCGCACAGGGCTTACTCAAACCCTGGCTGAGCCCAAAACCTCCTCCCAATGTGGCTGGAGATCCCACGCCTGATCCTGCAGGTTCTAAGCCCCCAAGCAGAAAGAAAACGCCGGGAAAGGATAAGCAATCAAGTGCAAGTGGTGGGGCATCTGTAGTTGTTGATACTGAAGCTGGCGATTATCTGAAGAAAGCTCTAGAGATATGTGAATATGCAATGAATGTAACAAACGGAGCTGTAGCCAAGGATATTGTGCCGACAGCAGTTCGTCATGAACTCATTGCTACTCGGGTTTTGTTGAAGCAAATGCTGCAACAACAAATTGACAGCAATCTTTGCACGGAGAATGAGGTTGTCCCAACGCAAAAAGACATGACAAAGGCATTGGTGGCTTTGGAAATACACACAATCAATGGCAATGGCATGATGAAATTATCTGTGCCGCCTTTATCTGAAACTGTTACAATGGTGGAAGACTGTCAGTGGAATGACAGCAGTGTTCTGCTAGAAGTGTGGACAAGGCTTGCCTACCTAGCTCATTCAAGTCATGAACACAGCTTAGTTGTTAAATGTGCGTCGAGCGCTTTGTCGCTTAAAAAAACCGTTACTGCGAAAAACAAAACTTTGAAGAATTCCTCGAATAAAGAAACAGCAGATTTTGAAATGTTGTGTTTTGCAGCATGCATTCTTGGTGAAAGTATAATGACTACTGTGACAAGTAATCCATATGCAAGAAGAAAAGCAATGGGATCGTTCCTTACCAGTGCTCAGTATGCTAATACTGCTGGAAATTATGAACTTGTGATGGCAGCCTGTAAACACTGGTGGAATGTTTGCTTGCCACTTATGTCATCGTCGATCGAGCGAGAATTATTGCGACAGCCCCTGAGCAAATTGCTACATTATATCACATCCACTTCCACCAAGCTGAAATTGGCAATAGAGCATAAAAAGCAAGTAGAAGCATCCAGCAAAGCAATGTTGTTGACTACGGAAACAGAAAAGGCACCTGGAGAGAAAGACAGCGATAACATTTTACGAGCGGCTATGTATGGAATCCTATTTCAAACTTACACAGATAAAGAGCGGTGGGAGGAAGCGCTTACATGCATGGACCAAGCTATACAGCACATGCCAAGAACAAAACATCGTCTTCCCATATTTAAGAACAGAATAATGGTTAAAGCTAAACTCGGACGTAGTGTTTTTGCAGATATTGCGAAATTCAGAGAAGAATCTGAAGAGTATGTTGCGCATATGTGGCATCGTGTTGCTTTATCATCTCACGAATCACTCCAACAGCTATCTTCTTATCAGAAAGCGATCGAATCACTTCATGAGGAAGAAAATCTATGGGTCAAGTTTGAATATCTCGCTGAACTTTCTACTTGGTTATATTGCAATGAATATTCCATTGATGATGCTGTCAATGTTCTTGAATGGGCGGCTGATATTTTATTCAGTATGAAGTTTGAAGTTCTTGTCAAAGAAGAGGTGAATCCATCAAGCAAAGGAAAAAAACGTAAGACTCCTGCCAAACCTTCGAAAACACCAGCATCACGTGGTTCAGAGAAAACAAGAGAAAGCAAGCGTAACGTGAAGATAGATGCGGGTCCTGAGCCCAGCCCTAAAACTGCTGATTCAAGTAAAGGAAAGGATGTTAAGGAGGAGATAAAAGAAAATGAAGAGGATATTTTGCCAGTAGAAAAAGAGGTCATTATTGGTTTGGATCCATCAAATCTTGAGCTAAAATTGAATGACTTGAACAGTGTGAGACAGTTAGAGGGATTGGTGAGAACTCACGTCATGCTTGCCATCATAAGTGGAAAAGGATCAGAGTCTCACAAGTCGTATTGTTTGCTTGCTGTTGGATTTATCATGAGAATGTGGAAGATAGCTTTGCAAGCTGCCGGTCCTCTCATCAGTCAGTTACCAAAGAGTGAGCCAACTGCCGAGAAGCCAGAAGGAAAAGGAGTAAGTCAACCAGCACCAGTAAAAGATAAATCTCAGAAGCGGGGACCTCCTGAAGCTTTCCCTGAAAACCTTGCAGATTGGTCGGTCTACAGTCCTCCAGACGACATCAGAAGGGCTTTTGTGTTCAATGAGGGCGACACTGCTCTTAGTACAAAAACTCTCACGAAGCCGGCTCTAACTATTTACTATTTGGAGGAGTTGATTAATGAACTGTGCTTCATTGGTTATCATCATTTATCATTTCCTGTTATATGTCTGGCTGAATATATGGTGAGTCAAATTATGGGCAGTGAGAGTTGGAGTATCAGCATGAAGATACACAGAATAAAACTGTGTTTGGATGTTAACCTAATCGATTCTGTAAAACACTGGGAAAATATAGTGGGAGACAATTTCCTACCTGAAGAAGAGCAGTCATCTTTTATTCAAGATCATGACCTCATGCTGCAGCATCAGAAGCATGTTCAAAGTGAAGAAGCTAGAATCAAGAAAGAATCAGAACCAGAGCAAGAAAAAAAAACCGACGGTACCAGTGAGAGTATAGTTGAACCTATAACTTTACAAGGAATAAAACTGAAAGGAGTCAATATGCGACAGCTATGGCTGCAGAAAGCTATCAGATTGCTGGATTTGGGTTACCAACAACAGGCAAGGGCATTGCTTGACCAAGCAATGAAATCAGCGGTTGCTATCAGTGACGAAAGGTTGCAAGGAAAGATTCACTTGTGTATGTCTCAGCTTGCTCTTCAAAATTCAAACTTAGGCCAAGCTATGAAGCTTCTCAATCTTGCTCAAAACATTGGTGGTGATGAGGATTATTGGTACAAAGTGGTAATGATGCTTGTGGATGCTATCTTGCTCAATACAGATGTCACCCCAGAACAAGAGAAAGAGGCAATTCATATAATGAAATCGGCGATCGAAACTATGGATATTCTCAAAGAAATTAGACCAGCAAAATTTTCCAAGATCAGCTACATCACTTGCATGATCAGTTCGAGGTTATCCCTATACAAACTGAATAACATAATAATATGCAAGAAGAAATTCGACTCACAGATGCAGGTACAACTGTCAAAATTGGAAAATGATGAATCTGTTCTCAGTTCACTTGGTTTACACAGAGAAGCTGCTGCGTTGTGTTGCAAACATGCTGACGTTATTTTGCGATTACTTGAAATGATAGAACCTTGGGAAGCCAAACAAGCTCACTTGTTAGCTGGCCTGGAACATTTGCAGCGTGTGGTTACTGAATTGAGCAACAGTTATGCAGAAATATGCTCGTCAATTACTAGCAAAGAAAATTCAGAACTCACTTTACCACTGCAGAGGGAGCTGTCTGACAGCCAGCTAATGCTTGCTAGATATTCGTTGTGCTTGTATGACTTAGATTCACAACAGAAAATTTCTGCTCGTCTTCTGCAGGCAAAGTCCGGATCCCTCGAACACATTGTCAAAGAATATGTTGGTGATGATGATAACAATTCTCCCCTGCAAAAGGAATGGGATTCTGTCTGTAGTTTGATTCCACAGAAAATTCAATCCATTCTAATTAGTTGTCACAACATAACAAGAACCACGCCAAAAAGAAGAGCAAATTGTCTCTTTTTGATCGGAAAAGCGCTGAGGCTTTTTAGCATATATACCGAAGAAAACATAGAATCAGCTTGGAATATATTAGCCTATAATATAACAACGAAGAAATCAGATGATGAGTTAGAAATTTTCGACTCACAAGACACAATGCAGGACGATGATGAAGATGTTGCCGAACAGAGTGATCGAATAAGCAGTACAAAGAGCAAATTTAGTGATGATTCTACTCTCACTACAAAGCAGAAGAATAAGCTGATTGAAAATGGGAATAAGTTATTTCATCAACATGGTATATCACAGAAACTTTTATGCCAAGCTTTTGAAGTGTTGTTGCAATGTGTCAAATATTCACTCGAACACCGCTTTCTCGATAACGTTAGAGATGCTTCACTTGAAATCATCGAAGCGACTGCTCAGTTGGATAGCGATACTTCATCACAATTCTTGGCTTTGTATCAAAGCACAAATGCATCGCTTGCCATGGAAGATCTTCTTATGAAGATGCAACCTGATCCATCGGTGTCTCAATTTGCTGCCCTCCTGCATCAACGCTCATGGCTTACAAAATACAGTGCTCAAATGAGAAAGAGTACACTCTATCAGTGGACTGAAAGTTCTTTGGAAAAATTTACAGCTTGGAAACGCTTATCAATCTCACCTAACCATTTGAACCTTATGAAGGAGTTTCCGCCCAATTTCAACTTTGTTGTGATTCAGCATTCTCCAGACTACAGATACTTATATGCTTCCATTTTTGACAAACCTTCTTCTGTATCCTCGTCCGATGGCAAAAACAAACCAAAAGACAAGCAAGTCAATGCTCAGGATTCCAGAACAATTGTGATCAGATCACCAGTTGATCACGTCGCTTTGGAGAACCTCAAAGAAAGAATGGAAGAATACAGATTGCGTTTGATGAGTCTTTTACTTCAATCTGAATACCAACGAGCTCAGCTTGCTTTGAGGCAAAAAATGTTACAGCAACTCTCGCTGGGAGCTGATAATGCAGATATGACAATTTCTAACACGGTACTGGATGAGCAAGAAGAAGAGGAAATGAAGCTGATGGATGAATTTCAAGAAATTATTGCTGAACTCGAAAATTATCTGTCTCCGGTCACTGCAATTCTGAGAGAGCGACTGATTGATCCTTTGGCTAAGGAATGTGAAGAGCTAATTCAGTCTGGACAAGAAGCTGACAAAAATGCAATGGAGACAATAGTTTTACTGTTGGACGAAGACCTCATGACATTTCCTATAGAGGCATTACATTGTTTTCAAAATCCATTCATTGACTGTTTGTGTCGTGACTTTTCGTTGCAAATGTCCTATAATCGTTGGTATACGGATCCTGAAGAGGCTGCACTCTTAACAGAAAAGAAGAAGACTGATGTCAAGCCCACACCCAAAACCCCCAAAGCAGGAAAAACACCCGGAGGTGCAGGAGCAAGCAAAATTATTCCTTTGAATCGTGAAGTTCTTCCTGGATGTGCAACAATAAATACCAACAATGTTCATTATGTAGTTGACCCACTCGATGAAACTGCGGAGACTGAGGAATATAAGCCGATGCAAACATTCAACCAAATTCTACAAACTTATTCTGTTTCTTGTACCCCAATGTGGACAGGTTTCATGGGCTCTTCTGGTGTGCCAAGCATCGGTCAGTGGGAAACAGCATTAAACGGATGTGAAGCATTTATATTTTACGGAATGGAAAGATTTTTTGCCCAGCTATCACCAGCAAAGATATCTGCTTTAAACCTACAAGAATGCCAGTTAGCATTACTTCTTGATAAGTCCCAAACTAGTAAAAGTTTTCGTCATCAGAGCAAAGTTGACGTGGACAAAAATGACTCCCAACTTGTGCTAGAAAAGCCATTGCCAACAGCTATGCTACTGAGTTTAATTGGTGTAAATTCAATTTGCATAAACCTATGGCATTCTACTTTAGAAGATAACTCAAGTAAATTACGTTCGATTGCCAAGACATTACTAGATGACGGTCAGGTAATAGGAAAGGCAGTCAAAAGCATGATGAATCCCATGTTAGTCAAACCCAAACCACCTGAACAACCTCCTCCATCTGCTCCAACTGGAAAAGCTGCTGCTGATAGCAAGGGAGGCAAAGGCACAAAAAGTAAGAGTGAATCAAGAAGGGAAAACATCCCTGACCCACCAGCAGATCCTAGTCCTTTGCCAGAACTAGAGTCTCCAAATACAGAGGTGACACAACCTAGCCCAACTCCAGACATCTCTGTGGGAGCTGCTACATGTAACATGGTACTGTTTGGTCTTCCCAATGCTATGGTGGTTTAATAAAATTGTATAGTTTCAGTGTTTCTACTTTCGTTTTTATTTTTGCATGTGTTATAGTTCTCATTTTTAGGAACATCGTTGAGTGTCATAATATAGGCTATATTATTACACAATGTATATGAAATGGCATTGTGTACTTTGATTGATTTCTATGATTTAAATGTTGTTAACGCTGCAAATTCGGTCCTGATCACAACCGATACAACAATAGCAGAGCTAGGTACCAGTATGCGCGATGAACTATTTATCGAACGAGTAAACAGGGCAGGGAATGTGCGTAACATTTCAGCATGTGTAGTGCGGTATAGCCTGTATTATGACTGTTGTGTCGTAGTGAAGCTGTGAATTTTATAGGTTACTACGGTTCCGTTTACAGTCTGGATACATCGATACAGTAAAAAGGCGTGCGACATGATTAGTCTGCAGTTGATATCGGTATCCGCTTTTTATTTCTGATCAACGCTGTGAGAATTAGGTAATCATTTTACTACGAGAGCAGTAAATTAGCTGGACAAGCTTTTTTTTTGCTTTCTGATACAGATCTGGTCAAACATTCAGTACGTAGGTAGTTGATAGTATTAGGTAAAAAGCGCTGAAACGTGTGAACTATGATGGATGATCAATCATTTTATCCTTGTAACCAAACTCCGTTGGACCAAGTTCACACGCGAACAAGGTTTCGTAACCAGGTTGTGATCGCTGCTGGAGGTGCATCTGGAATAGGTTTTGCAGTTGCACATCGTTTTTGTAATGATGGAGCGAAGGTTGCCATTTTAGACATTAACAAAGAGTTGAGTGAAGCTGCAATAAAACATCTTAATGACGAAGGTTTCGAGCACAAAGTGAAGTTTTACCATGTAGATGTTACAGACAAAGACAAGTGTAACGAAGTTGTCAAGCTTGTTGTATCTGACAATGGCTGCCTGCACCATTTAGTATATTCTGTTGCATATTACGGAAGCAAAGGTATCACATATGTGAAGAATCGAAGCTGCCAACAAACGGTTTATTTTGTCTTTTATTTGACAGATCTAAATGCGGAATTACCGGATTGGCGTAAGAGCTTTGATGTAAATGTGGTTGGATATGCAAATATGGTTCAGACATGTTATCCTTACATGTCTAAAGGTTAGGTTAACAACTTGAATTAGATTCTGTCAAAGCTTGGAGAGATAACGTTATGCAATGAAGTTTTATTTTTAATTTTTGTGATATACAGGAAGCTCTGTAGTTGGTTTGTCGAGTATTTCTGAACACCGAGCTCAACGAAACAGATGGACTTACTCAGCCACCAAAGGTGCTATCGGGTCACTGACTCGATGTATGGCGCTGGAATTGTCAGAGAAAGGGATTCGAGTAAATTCTGTTAGTCCGACGTGGACATGGTCTCCAGAGGTATCTCATTTAATGGCTTCTTTACTGCTCCCTAACCAATTACCATTTCCTAAATAATATTTTTTTTTCTCTAGGAGTCTAAAGCAGTCCCCTCAGGTCGTCGAGAAGATATACTTCCCATCGTTGAAAAATATCACATGCTAAGAAGAGATGTCGAAACATCCGAAGTTGCTGCTGTGATAGCTTTCCTTTGCAGCAAGTTAGTGTTTTTTTGTATACATTACCTAGTTACATTCAGCCAGTTAAACAACGTGATATTTTAGGGATGCTTCTTTCATTACTGGCGCAAATATTCCGGTCGACGGTGGTTATTGTGCTTTGGGGCCGGAGGGGCTCGACCAGAATTCTATGTTTGCTGGAGCTCATTTAGAGTAAAATGTTTTCATCTAGCTATATCATTTTAACTAGGTTTTCCGAAAAATTACTACGAATACCTTTTGTTGAATGCATGAAATATCGAATAATAATTCCAATGATCTGTACAATAATGGAGATTATCAATCAAATGGTGCATGGGGTAAAGACGAATAGAATACGTTATCTGTCAGTTAAAGATCCTTTGCATAGCAATCAAGTTCTGGGGAAAAGGAATATGTTCATTCTTGGCTCCTATACTACAAATAGAATCCCGCTAACAAGGGAGAAACTTGCTTCGCTAGTCAGCTTATCCCTATATTCCGTTGTAAGTCTCAAACAATAACGTTTCCCACCGTTAAATATCATGTATAGGAAGTGATATTAGGGTATCACATATCTCCCACAATCATATGTCAGTATATCATCACGGGTTATCTTCTCCCGTTATCGTTATATTCTCCACTATTATTGGTCACAACCATTATCATCATTAGTTGTCTATAAAATTTTACTCACTATACCGTTGCAGTTCTCAAACTATGGTACGCGTACCACTAGGTCTTCCAGGTGATACGCGAGCAACTTCCGCACCCTGGTTTTCTTTGCTCATGCATAATTCTGTGATTCAACTGGCGTTTATGCGACCTTTCCTTCCGTTGATAATTCATATCTGTGGCCCGAAAGGAATAATGCGTGGTAAATATGTTCAAAATCTTCAAATCCCATCTATATGAAAGATTACGTTTCCGCCCATTCACAATTTCATCTATATGAAACAATGCGTTTCCGCCTATTCGCAATCTCGTCTATAAAATTGAACATACTTTGATACTACTTTGCCTACTATTGTATCGCGTCGTTGAAGTAGTTATGTACATTGCATCGGTATCTGCTCTTTATTACTTATCAACGCTGTGAGAATTAGGTAATTATTTAACCACGGGACTAGTAAATTAGCTGGACAAGCTTTTTGTTTGCTTTCTGATACAGATCTGGCCAAACATTCGGTACGTAGGTAAAGTAGTTGATGGTATTAGGTTAAAAGCGCTGAAACGTGTGAACTATAATGGATGATCAATCATTTTATCCTTGTAACCAAACTCCGTTGGACCAAGTTCACACGCGAACAAGGTTTCGTAACCAGGTTG
The DNA here is from genome assembly GCA_013436065.1 of Halocynthia aurantium. Classification (NCBI taxonomy): domain Eukaryota; kingdom Metazoa; phylum Chordata; class Ascidiacea; order Stolidobranchia; family Pyuridae; genus Halocynthia; species Halocynthia aurantium. The sequence goes on from QXVX01011391.1 coordinate 34,797, forward strand.
TGATCGCTGCTGGAGGTGCTTCTGGAATAGGTTTTGCAGTTACACATCGTTTCTGTAATGATGGAGCGAAGGTTGCCATTTTAGACATAAACAAAGAGTTGAGTGAAGCTGCAATAAAACATCTTAATGACGAAGGTTTCGAGCACAGAGTGAAGTTTTACCATATAGATGTTACAGACAAAGCCAAGTGTAACGAGGTGGTCAAGCTTGTTGTATCTGACAATGGCTGCCTGCATCATTTAGCATATTCTGTTGCATATTTCGGAAGCAAAGGTATCACATATGTGAAGAATCGAAGCTGCCAACAAACAGTTTATTTTGTCTTTTATTTAACAGATCTAACTGCGGAATTATCGGATTGGCGTAAGAGCTTTGATGTAAATGTGGTTGGATATGCAAATATGGTTCAGGCATGTTATCCTTAC
>QXVX01011391.1:36222-58694 GCA_013436065.1 Halocynthia aurantium
CGTGGACATGGTCTCCAGAGGTATCTCATTTATTGTGTCCCTAGGGCCTTCTTTACTGTTCCCTAACCAATTACCATTTCTCAAAGTTGAACAGTTGAATATTTCTATTTTTGTCTAGGAGTCTAAAGCAATAACCTCGGGTCGTCGAGAAGATATACTTCCCATTGTTGAAGAATTTCACATCCTAAGAAGAGATGGCGAAACATCCGAAGTTGCTGCTGTGATAGCTTTCCTTTGCAGCAAGTTGGTGTCTTTTATATATATATATTGCCTACTTACATTCAGTCAGTATAAAGAGTGATATTTTAGGGATGCTTCTTTCATTACTGGCGCAAATATTCCGGTCGACGGTGGTTACTGTGCTTTGGGGCCGGAAGGGCTCGGCCAAAATTCTGTGTTTGCTGGAGCTCATTTAGAGTAAAATGATTTCATCTAGCTATACCATTTTAACTGGATTTTACAAACAAAATACTACGTATACCTTTTGTTTAATGCACGAAATTTCGAAAAAGAATCCCAATAATCTGTACATTCATAGTGGATTTCAATCTATATTTGTAAGATTATCAATCAACTGGTGCAGGGGTAACGACGAGTAAGAAGGGTTCCCTGCCAATGGAAAATCCTTTTCATAGCAATCAAGTTCTGAGAAATAGGATATGTTTATTCTTGGCAGCGCTTTACCCACGTCACCATAGTTCTTATTGTGAAGCTGGGAAGCTGTACAGAAATCTTCGTTTTCTGACCGTATTCGGTTTTCCTCGATAGTTGAATGTATATTTTTTGAGTTGACATGAGTCAGGGGATGTTCCAAGATAAGTAAATCTCTTTTTGATTCCACATCATTCTCATTGAACAAATTTAACCCTGCCGAAGATTCATCACACTTGATAAAAGTGGGATCCTGCTGACCTGCGAATATAAAAGTCCTCGGTAAAACAGTTTCAAAGAAGATAAATGAAACTATTATCAATATATATTTACTTACAGTCCTTCCAGCTTGAAATTCTGCAAATTTCTGGCGTATAAACATCCCCCCAGTGCGTTTCATAGTTTTCGAATCTTTTTGGCGTAGGAACGAACGCTATCTCGGAAAATCCGCTTCCGTGTCCGATCATTTCAGAATTTTCCGTCACTCCATTGAGTAATTCAGTCAAGGGAGAATCGTCATCCAAAGAAATCTCCGAAATAATCGGTGATCTCGGTATTTCATTCGCAATCCTGGACAATGCTGCGACATTGATTGCGTGTTTAAGATTACTATGGCACTCTTGTACGTTTGTATTGGTTATATCTTGAGAAGGGAAGTGGACTTGATTTTGGCGATTTTTTTCTACTGCGTATGTTTGTGCTGGAGAATAATGAGCATGAACAACTCTATTTATGTACATGATATACAGAAGATTGCGTTCGGCTGTAATGTCCTTCATAGCGTAACAGGTACTTTGAAAATGGATGTATGATCCATCCGGAGAGCGAACGCGATAAATTGCTGAAATAACACCCTGGGGCGAATTCATAGCGGATTTGTGACTCTCCGTGAGAGAAAATATGTCATCACGGTGAACGTATTGGTAGAACGATGTTCCTTTCAGCATGTCCGCCGTAATTCCCATGACTTCGAATACTTCTTCCGCGGCAAACAAAACATTCCCTGTCTTGTCTAAGCGCATTAGAAACCCCAATCGCATTATTGGTGGTATGTTCGCTTGTTCACAATCGATCTGCTCATTATCAGGTGACCTCGTGTTGAAATTAACTACTGAATTGGGGGAAAGAATGCTTTTTCGATCATCCAGCATACGGAATACACATACGAAGCAAAACATGCTTGCTTGTTTATTGTGCTTTGATAGATGAGCAGGAACAATGAAAGCACTCGGTTCCGATCGCATAACACCAGAACAGGTGAATTCGACGTATGATTCTTTCGTTTGGTGGTTTAATCGTCTCTTTGACATGCGTTTTTTGGCAGTCTTTTTAGTCTCGTGAGATTTTATTTTGGCTGATTGTAATTCAGATAGATCCTAAACATAAAAAAGAAATTTTCAGTCAGATTTGAAATCCAACGCTGAAAAAAAAACGTTTACTTACACATTCGGTAATTTCCCCTTGTCGAAGGCGGCAAATAAAGGTGCGGTTGCTTGTCTCTGATTGTTTGTTACCTTTTTGCAGACCCCAATTCGAAGTATTAAAATCTAGAGCTGATTTGACGCGTTTAACATCGGATTTGTGTAAAAAGTCGTAAATAGATTTTCCGACGGCTTCGGATTCAGCTACTCGAAGAATATTAAGTACTGACGGAGAGAGAAAGTAAAAGATTCCTTGACACGATATAACTGCAGTAAAGCTTTTTGTACTCTTAAGCAGTAAATTCATCCTTTCAGTATTATCGTTATCTCGGTGTTCTGCAGTCGCTACGCAATTTCTGTTTTCCTCATAGACGGATTTTCTATTTCTGTGTATGCTTGATAACCTGCTCGACTTGATGTGCTGCATTGCTAATTTCAGTACCGTGAATTTATCAAGTTTACTGCTTTCAATAGCCCTACACATCGGCACCAAACTTGCCAATTCTTGAAGATAATTTTTCATTTTATCTCGTCTTTTTTTCTCGATCATGCTGTGATTTAATTTCGATTTTTTGCTAGCATTATTGTCCTCGTTCGCAGTGCGATGCGGAAAATCGATTGTAGGTTTCTTAATATTCCTTGCGCAATCCATGCTTTCAAACGACGTCGAAAAGCGCAATGCCGGTTTGGGTATTCCTGAATCCGTGAAAAACATCTCCTCCTCTCCTCGCCTGGGTGAATCGTTCATGAATAAGTTTGATGTTGAAGCAGGTGAAAACGATTGTTGCTGATTCCCGTAATAGACAAATCCGTTTGCTTCGGTTTCTGAATATGAAATATCCGGCGAATTTTGGGCTATACCGTTGAAATATTCGCAGTCGATCTCATTCGAATTCAATTCTTGTAAATATCCAAGTTGTTGCTGTTCGTTTGCGCTAAGAAACGAGGGAAAATGTAATCCTGTCATCCTGGCTGAATACATGCTGAGGCTTGTGCGTTACTTGTGAGTGTATTCCTCACGAGATAGCGCGTATATTTCGTATCGCAAGAGGTTTGAAATCAACACCGTATAGTAATTAGTTACGTGTTGAAATAAACATTGCTGTAAACCTATACAAATCCCGTATGGAACCCTTGCGGGCAAAACAGGATTTTCAACATTGCTCTCCAAGGTGGAGTGCGGGTAATTTATAAGAATGACGACTGCAATAAACCGTAAAAATCTAATAAATCACTGTCGTTAGTTCAAGTTTATCATTCGTCCTTGCTGGGAACTGCCGTTCAAAGTGGGACCAACGGAATTATGATATTCTGGAGAATATGCATTAGATTCTCCATTTATTTGAATGCATAATAAGGGCTGAATCTCCCGATCATAACTGTTTTTAACGAATATTCTCCGTGGATTTTGAATAATCGTTCGTTAAAGATATTGATGATAACTGATCCGCCCGACACATTCAAATAACAATAAACGAAATTCAAATGTCGTTACAAAAATATGACGTGATGGTACTGTTACCCTATTGACACGGAACAGGGGTACTATGTTTGCTGGGCAAAAAGTATTTGCAACAACATGTGGATGCGAATACAGCTTGGCGGCGGTGACGATGGCGCTCCCAAGATCACTGGAGCCTACAGCGTGTGTTAGCATCTAGCTGCTCGATACCAAAGGACGGTAAGCAAATCGCTAAACAGTTCAGAATCATGTGCTTGTATTTCATTTCGTTTAGGTACAGTACTGACCAGACTTCATTTTGAATTTGGTAGTTTATTATGGAAGGCCAATTTATTGCCGTAACCCAGATGTAGTGCTTTTTACTACATTACTACATAGTCAGTCAGTGCGAGGAGAGTTGAAGCATAAGAATTGCCATGTTATGAACTTAGATTCATTCCTATGCTCAGGAATTCGCTGCTACAGTATGGTGACTAAAAGATAGCCTGTCATTTAAAGTAAGCGGGTACCTTTTTTAATTATATATTTTTATTCTCAGGTAAATGACGTATCCTTACTCTAAATGCAACAGTGGTGAAAAGTATGTACAAGTCCTATAATCTCTCCGGCAGGTAATGGAATTACGATATCAGGTAACTAGGCTTGGTATTCTACGCAGTTTCAAATATATAGAGTATACCAAAACATGTCGATATCTGCTGCATTCTAGAGAATTTTGTTGCGTAACTGTATATGTATTTATTGCATTTATAAATCAGGTTTCCATGAGAGCTATTGGTTGAGGAAAGGTACACTATTGATATACTATTTCTATGATAGTATTATTCGTGTGCTTATATGTACAGTATAGTAAGACTGATCATATTAAATGAATACATGTCCGTGCGTACAATATCGTACCAACAGAAATACCCATATCTTTTTACACTGAATGTATTGAATTTGCAAGTACGGTAGTGCATTTAGAAATCTCTGTATTATAATTTCATGAAACATAGTTTAAAAACTAATCCTCGTTTAAAAACATCAATAGAGTGCAAGTGAAGAAAATACCAAAATCTCACTGAAAGGTATGAGAAGGCTGTTAATGAAATAAAATAAGAAGCTGGAAAATGCATATGACAATCTTAAAACGGAATGCATGACATGTACATATGCAACAAAGATTCCCTGAAACTGTTGGTGAGTTTCATTCGCTGAATAGAACACGCTCTTGTTTAAAAATTGAACGACGAATATGAAAAGCAGGTAAAACATGTATTTCCAAATTGCATATGTTATGTGTGATTCTTCTGCACTTATACCATGTTATGGGTGTTGTCCAAAACCATCTCCAAGAACTAAAGAAAATTAAATATATATGTATACATATAATTGCAAAACCAAACTATTAATAAACAGTTAGAAATATTTCTGCTGATAATAATTGTACCTCTTCATATTGTAGTTGAATATGCCCTGTTTGGTTTTTGTCTTTATTGATCTGTCAGTGTCTTTAGCATAACGCAGACTTGAATGAAATCATCAAAATCAATTGTGCTCACCGATGTACGATCGAATTTGAGAACTACTTCATGACAGAAGTTCATCGACCTAAATAATGATAATTAGTTCATGTGAAAAGAACACTTCTCTAAATATATATTTCTCAGATGATATTATTATTGAAATCTTGAATTCTTTAGAATATGCGAATTCAATACAATTTAACTCATGTTTTCTCATCAATACCAGATTACCAGAGCATTAATAATGTATGGTGAATAATTATTTTAAACATAGTAATGATTGATTATATACAATTGTACATGGTATGATACTTGGGTGAATCTTTGCCATAGTGTCTTTGTTGATAATTTGAGCCAGAACAGAATTCTTACCAATTCAAGTATCCTTCATTACATAAACTAACAGCAGTGAACTGCCCCGAAAGTGGTCAATGGCTCTGGCTTTGTATGTGGTTATACTTGTATTACCTTTCCAACTTTAATTTGACAAACCAATGACTACTATTCACTGCATATACATTCAAATTATTGATTAATATTTGCTCACAATCTATAACCAAAACTATGAAATGCTTTAGAAAGTTCCCCAGCGTCAATGTTCCCGGATCTGTCGGTGTCAAAGGAATCAAAGCACTGTCTCCATTGCTGTATGTAATTCCACAGAGCAGCAAATTCATTGATGTTTATCTGTCCATCCCTGCTTCAGGGTAAAGAATAAAGTGACACAAATGTTCAATAAACAACAGGCATTCAAAGATTACTCGGTAAACCTACCGATCTGTATCAAACATTCCTATCATCAGTCGACAGGTTTCGTTATTGAATTCCTTCATTTTATTGTTCATGAGTGCTGTTCTCAGCTCTTCTGCAGATATCCGACCAGATCCATCTTGATCAACTGCCTGTTTTATGTAATTAAAGAGGTTGATAATTTTTGTAATATCAAATTTTATTATTAAGAATCTTTGGGGTATAAATAAGAATATTGATGTTATTTACTTTTGACTGGGTAATCCTTCATGTAGTTGAAATTTACCTGAAACCAGTAAAATATTGTTGGGTCAATTCCTGGTGGACATCCAGGTGGTAATTGTTGCTGAGGGCTTCCATAGTACCCAGCTCCTGGTTGACCATGCCCTTGGGCATTGTATTGTGGATTTTGATGAGGCTGATTCTAAGAAGTAGTACGAAGGTAAACTGAACTACGCTGTATATAATATGACTTTACAGAGGTATCACGGCATAAAGTAATGGCGTGGTATGGATATCACACTTATTGACTTACATAACCCCAAGACATAGTTCTTATTTGACTGACACTTTCGAGCCTAAGATTAGACGACGCGGCAGAAACACAGGAAGTAACAGGCTTGCTTATTCTACCCTCATCAGACTACAAACAGCACAGTCATTTGCTAAACTTAAGTAACTATATATAATGATGGATAAAAACCTTTTTACAACTTCAATGTTGGTAAACAATAAAATCACGTGACTCCAATATAACCGAATAGTTCAGAAAAATATTGGTAGTCGGTGACATAAGACGTATATACTAAATATTCAATGACAATATGATGAATGAAAATTATTATAAATATACGCTGTAGTAATTTCACCACAACAATTCACAGGGAATGAAAAATTAAGGAAAAATATTCATACTTCGGAAAGTATCGTCAACTAACGGAAATGTCATGACCTCCGTTATTTTTGTTGACCGTTTGAACCTGAAAATATCGTGCAGTGCGTTCGGAAGTTTGAGATTTCAAATGTAGTGATTTGTTGTTTTGGTTCAGTTCACAGGGTTAATTATTTCACTTGATTACAGCTTATCCTAAGTATCGCGTAAAACAATCGTTGTCCTAATTATGCAAACAACATACCTTAAATCAGCGAAGAACATCACTGCTATTAGAAACCGATCTTCGATACTTTCACAACACAGCCACCAGGAGAAACGCAATACATCAGGTCCACCGCCAGTCGAATTCAAGAACAATATTTTGCAGTCAGACACCCCGAAGCTTATTTTCAGCCAGGACATAGGTCCAATGAATTACCCTCAACACCCGATAACTCCTCAGCACGAAGAGAACGTCAGGTTCGTTCGAGATGAGTGGGATAAGGTACACAGTGAGTTGAACAGCAGCGATTCGTCCCAACAACGTAAGGGATGTGTCCTATACGTGGAAAAAAATGAATATGTTATCCCGGAGGGCTTTCAGGCATTCGATCTGGAAGAATTTTGGGGTGAGAAATTCCTCAGTACAGTAATGGACAAAAAGAGCCCCTAGCCGGGAAAAAAGACGTGCCGGTGGTTATTACTCTAGCTTTGACTGTCACGACCTTTTTTTTTGAATAAGTCTTTTTCTCATCAATTTACACTACAAAAAAAGAGAGGTAATTCTAGTTGGATTGTTCTATAAAAGTTCAGTTTCTTTTTAGTTATTATTGTTTTGGTTATAAATTGAATTTGGATTCAAAAATGAATTGTAGAATACCTCATACCTATTCTATATTTCATATCCCTCTATGTATGATCTATGATGGTATCTTTGCATCATAAGCTTTCTGTGACCGCAACATTTCTTATTGTATCTGATAATAGATAAGAGAGCTTTACGAAATTTGCTTATGTGTGTAATATTCTCTGTTAATGAATTTACTGATGAAGTAACACAATTCTGTACTTAACACTTTTGGTAATTAAACCATTTAGAATGCTTTTTGGTCATTTTATTGTTATTAGGAATACAACTATTGTGTGGTTAAACTTATCCATGAAGATAAATAACATCATAACGGAAGCCAGTCACCGTATACTTCCCTTTTTCACGAATATTATAGTCTTATCATTGGTAACATTCTAGAAAATTTGTCTGCTGTAATTGCCTAATTTGGTTGCTAAGCAATAATGAATATAGTATGTTCATATCTAGTGGTAATAAATTTATATTAGAACAATTTCCTCTGTTTCAAAATGAGCTGATATAGTACCTAAAACAGTTGCCTAATCGTTGGAATATATATTTCCGTATATTTTTTCCAAGTACATTGAAGTTGGTGTTCGCCCTGTGTGTTGTGGTGGTAAAAATAATCCTTCCAATTGCTCTATCTGTCTGTTGAATTAACAGTTTGAAAACCTCTGTAATATTTATTTTAGATGCTGTTAATTTAGCTTAACTGTGTTACTCATCATTATTTGTGTCTGTGTACGAGATATAGAAAGAGGGAATGGATGCCAGAGAAGCAAGAATGGATTCAGAATTTGATCAATATGTGATAGAAATGAAGCCGTTTGTCTTGAGGCTCCTACATAAAGCTGGTAATTGACTTACTTGTAGCTCTCAGAGCACATACCGCATGTTTATTTAACAAAATTTGTTATTTGGAAAATAAACAGTAAAGAAGCATAGGAACATTCAACTCAATTAGTCACATCATGATACTGTTTTCACTCTTACTGTGTTTTTGCAGAGAAGCAAAGGTCCGCATTGTGGATCAAGAAATTGTGTGATCCTCCGACCTCTGCTGAGATGAGGTAGGTAGTATTTCATCACTCGTGAGGTGCAAGGCAGGCTCGATTCTTGAGATGAATTGCCTATAGAGATAGTTGGTATGACTCAATAAATATGAGTGTGGTATTTTGGTGATTATAATTATGCTTAGTGTCTTTTATTCCATGTTTTGTCCACGCTGGTGGGCAATATAAAAACCCTGCCTTTTGAATTCAATAGCCGTCCTTTCCTGAATGTTTTATTAGGCGTCAATAAACCATCGTTTACTGTATGTGAACAGCTGGTTTTATGACATAACCTAGAGAGCACTTCTTTGATAGAAAGTATGATGCTGATTGTTTCTTATAGTGTTTTTTTATGCTTTTCTAGAAAAAATCGCAACCTGCATTCCCGTCTACTCCTGCACATGTTGAAGAGAGGATCATTGGATGGGCCTTTTGCAGTACGACCTGAAGAAGGTCCCTTAAAATCCCTACCTTCTTACATGGTTAGTAAATATAAATTGTGTCATCCAAGGTATTATAGCCAAAGTATTATATTGGTCAGCCCTATGATTGTAAAGTTGTATGATTGTAGGTTGTATGATTGTAGGTTGAATTTGAAATTTGTTCGGGCTCTGTCATGTCTGGTATCAAATTTTTACTCTGGTTTTGTTTTCAGAGCTCTTCGGATACCAGAAAGTATCCCTGTATTATACTATTATCATATTATTAGAAATACTTGGGCTCTGCATGGTACATTATAAAAATCTCTTGTATATCTATCCTAATAGCAAAGTACTACAATAGGATTGTTGAAATAGCTAGATTGTTATTATGAGCAGTAGCAAGAATAATAATTCACCCACTTAGAAAACTTACTAATGTATTTTTAAGGTTTTCCAATTGTTCTTTGTAATTCCCAAAGTGGTTTTGTCAGGTATCAATGCTGTGATCACCCTTTTTTTATCCTCATTTTTCAATAATAGCCCTCGTATATTTTTGCAGTCAATTTTCTTTGATGAACCTACTCCATTGTCTGAACATGCACATCTTGCTGAAGAAATTCAGAATGAGAGTTCTAGGTTTACCCTTGCCGGAACTCCCGACTGGGTAAAATCAGAACTGGAAAACTCCTCGGCTTTGATATCGGGTGAGGATTGTATCTTGAAGATACGAAAGTATTCATAATCTGTTTCACCCTTTTTTTTTGCTTTAATAAGTGAATTTGTTTTCAGGATCCAAAGAAAACGTAGATCCTCAAAGCTATCATCCCGACAACACATACAAAACATCTTCTCCTCGTGAGACGAAGCCGAAGTTTTTAAAGGTTTGTTATTTAGCATGAGTTTCAATATATCAGCTTGCAGAGAAAAGCTCACCAACCTCTGGGCAGTAAATCTTTCTATAGTATTTCAATATTTCAGTGCTTCATTTGGGAAAATAATAAGTACAGTACAGACATTATAAAGTAGAAGCCGAATAATGTTACCAACCGGGTATTGTTATCAATCTGTCCCAAAACATATTTATATGATATTTATATCCCTTACCTAATGTTATCATTCAGTAATTGCTTACAGAAAGACACTGTCCAAAAGCAATCACAATATTGTGTAATACTTACAGGCAATAAATGAAACAAAAATAAATCTTGAAGTGTATCAACTTTTTCAAGAATTTAGGCACCTAATTGTAGTGTTACCATATGGTACTGGTGATCGGGACTGCTAATTGCATCTATGATCATATTAGCAAGATTTATCAGTTACGTTTCTGTGATCAAGCTATTGTTATATAGATATATCTGAAGCATATTGGATATGTTTCGTTTCATATACTTATTCACATGATTTATATCTTGAACAAATAATATTTAATTATTTATTTATTTATCCAGTTATTGTTCATATCAATTTTCTTGCAGACTGAAGACCCCTCTTACATGGGACGAGGTGAAAAAGTCTCTCCGGTAAGTCAGATTACATCGAATAAACTTCCTCATGATCTTTATGATTATTTACTGAAAGTTATGCTAATAGCTAGGTTGTACAAACAAAAATTCGGAACGCTTTAGATTTCATCTCAAAATATTTCCAGTAAATTTAATACGATGTGTCAGCATTTTTATGTCACAAAACATCTAAGATGGATGCCAAAAATGTTCACACCCACCCCTGATTTCCCTGACTGACCAGTTTAGACTAGTGGTCACTAACAAATCTAATTTCAATCCATTTTTTATCAGATAAGAAAACCTTGGGATTATTATACTCGTGATTCCATGAAAGGTAAGTGTTTTATGGTTTCTATCTCTGTATCATTGCTACTTATAATGTGAGTGACTAAAGCTAAACTTTTGTATAGTCACATCTGTGACCATTTTCATTTCATTACTTTGTATGCTATCCCTCATTGTTAGGAGGATCATCTCGGGGAAAAAAAATGAAATAGGCTACAGGTGGATTTTCACTTACCCTTATGTTACCTGAATATTGATTAGAATTTTTGGTAAATTTTAACCATGTTAGGTAAGTAAAAATTGATATCAATATGTCCTTCCTGATATGATCCAAAGATATGGGTTATGTTAGCTGCACAAATACTGACCACAGTTCTTGTCTAAGTTCTACTTAGAATCGCTATGAGGTTAGATTTTAGTATCATATTCAAGATGGCTACTATACTAAATAGCAGGAAATTAAGCATAATTTTTTCTAATTTAACTTAACACTGTCCTTCTCTGAGGCGATCTTTCTAGCATTGGTCTAGCTTTTATGACATGGAGTATTATCAGTGGTATCTGTGGTTGCTTAGATAAACACACCAAATAATTCATCCTTGTTGGTTTACAAGGTCTTTTGCTGTATTACCGACACTCTGACAACATAAAGATGGTTGAATAGTTACATATACAGTATAGTACACTCAAATTTCCCCCCGAACAGCGGTAAAATTCGTAATAGTTTCGTCGAGCATATCTTGCTCATACTTCGTTGACAAATTTCATCGCCAACAGTTCGTCTGCTGTATTGCCATTGGCTTCATTCCTTGCCTTGTATTTCTGGCGTGGAGCTTTGATCACGATATGTTTCCGTTTTGCTTTTCGTTCTTCATCGCGTTCGTCGTCGGTTTGAAATTTGAAATCCTCTTCTTCCGACAAAAAGTAGCCAAGGCAGAGCTTTAGAAAAAAATTGAAGTACTTGCCTCGCATCACATCCAGGTAGATCTGCAGGACGATGATGACGTTGTATATTGCGAAAGGTTCGGTGATGCCCATTTCTTCCAAGTTACTTTGCTCTGCTTGCGTAACGAAGGCTGAAAGCATGCCGAAATAGAGCGACATGGAAAAATTACGCACTGCGTAAGTAAGCGTGCACAGCAAGAAAGCTCCCACAGTCAACTTGCCCCATATAAACGGCATCCTTTTATAGGCCTTTGTCAGACGGCCCTCCAATCTATCGACGGTATATACCTTGATTACGCATTCCAGGAACCCCAAAGTTGCATATTCGACAACCGTTAGGAAGTACATCGCGATTCTTGTCTGGCCATCTTCATCTACTTTAGCCATCGGGTAACTGGATCGCATATTTCGATATCTTTGATAAAGCCACACGTAAATACTTGCTGTCACCGTCCATAGTAAACGCATCCACGTTATGCGAAGTCTAGCCATCCATATCAGCCATCGGAGTATTGATATTCCTTGGGATAACGGCCCCATGAAACTGAAGATGAGCAGACACGAGGTTAATACCTCCAAGGAAGGAACAGCCACTGAGGTCCAGTCATCATTCGCCTCGCTGTAAAAGTTATGTGATTGCACAGTAATTCTCAGTTTGATCCGAAAAATAAGGCCGATCAAAAATGAAAATTGTTTGACAACTAATCTGGTAATGCCATGTTAATCGTATTTTTGAGGAGTCTACAGGATCATCAGGGCGCTTGTTTCAGTTCTGTATATCTTTTAATGGGAGTGAAGAGTTATTTAATACAGTGAAGAAATTACGCAGATCTTCCATATGCAAATACATTGAGAAAGATCTTTACGAGTGCACTTGGTCGCCATCTTGCGGTTGTTTAGATTCGAATTATATTTCGAAGTTCCAGAAAATACAGTATTGGTCCCCGGCTAACGATAGTAACTCTGACTTGAATTTTTCGCAGATTTTTGCCACAAGTTTTATGTTGCGACTGTATTCACGCACTTCCCTGCTGTCAGGCGGTTATTGGAAAATAGTTTTTACCGAGGAAAATGCGAGTCTGAGTATAGTATTCCAAAATTTTCTTTCGTCCTCGCGTAATATTGTTGTACGAGGTAGAGCAAGCCCGCTACGGTTTACGGTGTCCTCTTACACAACAAAACAATAACGTAACGTGTCTGATAACGTTTTTTTGAATTCGACAGAATGTGTATTGTTTTGACTGTTGTGTAGAAACACTGTTGTTTACATCAAGTATGTTACCAAAATTAGTCCGTTGTTAGGAAGACACACATAGGTTTGAATAGGCGGAGTACCGTTTCGAAAATCTCGCTTACGAGAATATATGCTTCTTTATATGGTAGACGCTTTATAGCTTATGTGTATGGCACTGTGGAAAGTTATGTATTTTTAACACGAGAATCGAGCTACACTATTTTTTTAGAATTTGACGACAGAAATGGATTCCCGTAAGTGTTTTTTATTGTACACTTTTTATCTTTAGTTTTGATCTATATGTTCTCTCCCAATAAGAGTGGGCAAGTATGTATGTGGGCGTTTCAGGAAAGTACTAGTATATTTGTAGATTTTACGGCGTCTGCTGTCCTAGGTTGGCTGCTCAACTGGAATTACGCTGCATTACATCATCAGATTTTTTGTTTAGCATCTTCACAATTTTAGGTGTTATTTTTTCCACTTACGTCCACACAACCGCTGTATTATTTATACAAATTTCTTAACAAAAGCTAATATACGTTCATTTGGGGAGGCTACAATGTTAATGAAAACATACAGTAATTGCATCGATTGGGATTCATTTCAAAGTTAGAATATTTATTGATAAATAGCAGATAATTGACTTACCTATTTTCTTCTTCATATGTTATTGTAACAGAAGTCTGTATGAAAAAAAAAAGTTTATTATGTGCAGCTAGTCGGCCTTCATTTTTAAAATATAAGATTGTCTAACGATCATGACTCGGAGCAGTGAGCCTCCTGCGAATTCAAAATTGCGAGGCCGGATTGTTAAGGCGGAAAATTACTGCAGCCCGATAGAGAAATCTAGGGAATTTAATATGCCTTTTCCTGAATTGATATTTGTTTTTGATCAGCTTCGAATGGAAACTTAAACTTAACCGTGCATTGTATGACGAGTGATAAGTGAATGAATTTTGAACGGTTTACTCAAGCCAAGTTTGCGATTTTAAAGCTCGATTACGATACAGTATTGTTGTAGCGTTCACATCTAAATGTAGTTCGCCTCACTGTGTATTGTATTTCTTTTTTCGAAGCAAATTTATTACAATGCTCTCTATTGTAATAGAGCATTATAAAGATAATCCGGTTTGCGTAGGTGCACTGTTCTTGAACATACTATGAAAAATTCTGGTAGGTATTAAGAGAGAATGGCAAGTCAGCGTAGCAGTGATATGCTTGATAGTTTTATACGTTACGTTACGATCGTCGCCTAGAAAACAAACTCAGAATAACTACAATATTATCATTGCCTTTGATCTAACAACTTGTCTAGCGATATACCTTTATGCCAGAGGCCAATATTTAAAGTAATGTTCTCCGTGTTGTTTGCCAACTTGAAATAGCAAAAGTTTCTTACCTCATTCCCACTCCCTGGCTCGAATGCTCCTGGGCTTATTTTCTTAAAAAATATGTATATACGTTGGCTTCAAAAAGTACATGAAAGTACCAAAGTAAAATCTTGATATTTTTACCTTGGTCACGGCATCGTAGTTCTTATATGCGCCCCACAGAATTCCAAATACTCGTACCAACTGAGAAAGAAGGAAAACCAGAATCGCCAATTTGTAATAACACTTTGGCTTCCATATCACTCTAGTCATTTTCATTTATTTTGCCTTGAATCTGACGATCGAGTGCAAATTCAAGATTGCAATATACTTTCCTCTACTTCTGAGTTTTTGAAAACTAAAATTTCGAGCTTGCGCTCCGCTCCGCTCACCGCGATAACTGAACTGTGAGGGCGAATTTGATTATATGCAACAACGATCAACCAAACTAAAATGGAACTCGTGCGGCATGCTTAAGAATTCTGAATCCTGCCTACTACTTGATGTTATGCACGAATGATCTTCTGAAGTCGTTTTTTCCCTCGAAATCTCTTGCTTTAGTTAACCAATGAGTCAGCTCTACACTAAGACGCTCGTAAAAACAAATACTTCTGACGAATATCGCTAAAAACAAATATATTGCTGTATTGTACTTGAGCTCTGACAATAAGCATTTTGTTCCCATATTCCGTCGGCCGCTATATTTACAGAAATCTCTAGGGCAATCTCTTGGGAGTGTAATCGAGTTTTTTTGGCACTTTTTTTTGGATTCGATTTTCCAGAACAGTTTAAATTTGAAGGCTCGGTTATGCAATATGATTGCTGATATTATGCGAGATTATAAATGTCAATATGTGCCATAGCCACTGCTGCTGTTGGGATATTCTCTGATATGCATTCCTTAATTAATCATTAGCCAAAGTACTCACACTTGTCGTAAAGTTTTCACACCCTACTTTTCTCCTGTCTGTATCTCATAAATAAAGAAAAAACTGTGTGTGTGTGTGTAGCGAATACACGTGTGAAGGTTGCCAGTGTAGTGATTACACGTGGGACAGTGGTGCTATGATATGTGTTAGAGTTTATTGTTAGTTTAGTTTGTACTCTGTCGTTTGGACCGCTACAAATACACTCCTGATTACAAGGAGGAACTCCGCTATCGTTGTCCAGTATTCAGAAGGTCACATAAAACAAACGTAATACTTCGGTTAAATGATGTCTCTCGGTATGGTATAAATCAATACAAGCTTTTATCTGTATACTTCAATTATATTCACAGGCTCGTATCATCAACACAAATTTGATGCTACAAGCTAACAATCAAATACTCCAATCACAANNNAGTTCGCCTCACTGTGTATT
This sequence comes from Halocynthia aurantium, assembly GCA_013436065.1. Classification (NCBI taxonomy): domain Eukaryota; kingdom Metazoa; phylum Chordata; class Ascidiacea; order Stolidobranchia; family Pyuridae; genus Halocynthia; species Halocynthia aurantium. The sequence continues at coordinate 51,917 of QXVX01011391.1, forward strand.
GTATTTCTTTTTTCGAAGCAAATTTATTACAATGCTCTCTATTGTAATAGAGCATTATAAAGATAATCCGGTTTGCGTAGGTGCACTGTTCTTGAACATACTATGAAAAATTCTGGTAGGTATTAAGAGAGAATGGCAAGTCAGCGTAGCAGTGATATGCTTGATAGTTTTATACGTTACGTTACGATCGTCGCCTAGAAAACAAACTCAGCATAACTACAATATTATCATTGCCTTTGATCTAACAACTTGTCTAGCGATATACCTTTATGCCAGAGGCCAATATTTAAAGTAATGTTCTCCGTGTTGTTTGCCAACTTGAAATAGCAAAAGTTTCTTACCTCATTCCCACTCCCTGGCTCGAATGCTCCTGGGCTTATTTTCTTAAAAAATATGTATATACGTTGGCTTCAAAAAGTACATGAAAGTACCAAAGTAAAATCTTGATATTTTTACCTTGGTCACGGCATCGTAGTTCTTATATGCGCCCCACAGAATTCCAAATACTCGTACCAACTGAGAAAGAAGGAAAACCAGAATCGCCAATTTGTAATAACACTTTGGCTTCCATATCACTCTAGTCATTTTCATTTATTTTGCCTTGAATCTGACGATCGAGTGCAAATTCAAGATTGCAATATACTTTCCTCTACTTCTGAGTTTTTGAAAACTAAAATTTCGAGCTTGCGCTCCGCTCCGCTCACCGCGATAACTGAACTGTGAGGGCGAATTTGATTATATGCAACAACGATCAACCAAACTAAAATGGAACTCGTGCGGCATGCTTAAGAATTCTGAATCCTGCCTACTACTTGATGTTATGCACGAATGATCTTCTGAAGTCGTTTTTTCCCTCGAAATCTCTTGCTTTAGTTAACCAATGAGTCAGCTCTACACTAAGACGCTCGTAAAAACAAATACTTCTGACGAATATCGCTAAAAACAAATATATTGCTGTATTGTACTTGAGCTCTGACAATAAGCATTTTGTTCCCATATTCCGTCGGCCGCTATATTTACAGAAATCTCTAGGGCAATCTCTTGGGAGTGTAATCGAGTTTTTTTGGCACTTTTTTTTGGATTCGATTTTCCAGAACAGTTTAAATTTGAAGGCTCGGTTATGCAATATGATTGCTGATATTATGCGAGATTATAAATGTCAATATGTGCCATAGCCACTGCTGCTGTTGGGATATTCTCTGATATGCATTCCTTAATTAATCATTAGCCAAAGTACTCACACTTGTCGTAAAGTTTTCACACCCTACTTTTCTCCTGTCTGTATCTCATAAATAAAGAAAAAACTGTGTGTGTGTGTGTGTGGATGCTCGTGTGCACATAACTCCTCCTCTTGACTCGTTATATAATAAACAACACTGGGGTACTGGGGCTCAGTTTCCATTTTTTTTATACATATTTATATACGCATGCATTACGGAAGACGTATTCATACGATATTTTGTTATTTGCAGCCCCGTCCACATTCAGAGATGAGCAGAGTTTAATAAGAATGCACGAAAAAGAGGTGCATTACAAACATTTTTCATTGCTTGAGTAAAATATTCCTGAGACATATTTACATACACTGTGAATAGATCCTAAATTATAATGTTTCTAGAAACTGGACTAAATACATTGAAATACAAACAGATGAGTCTCTCACTGTTCTATGTTACTGTTGAACTAATAATCTTAATACAACACTTGTTGAAGGAGAGATGCTTCAAATTAAGTGACCACTGAGTTGCATACACATTTGTGTTGTTAAATGTCACACAGCCTTTATATTCTTATTGACATATCAATAGGTTCATCATAGTTACATGAATACTGAACCCATGAAAAGTTTGGACTGACTTTTGCACAGAGCATCATTAAATAATGTTTTCTTTGCCTAAAACCAAGGGTTGACCTATACACAAGGTCATTGTATCTTTTTCAGTTGGAAATGAAATCGAAGGTACTTCAAGCCCAGTTTCATGAAGATAAACTAAAGCTACAACACAAGCATGACATTGCTGTACAAAAGGTAACTAACAAATATGCTGTTTCTTGAGGTAGTAAGCTCCATGACATGGAAAAATTATAGTAAACTATTTTCTATGATTTTTCAGCTTATTTGTTTGTCTGCAGATTCTTGACAGAAAAAACAGTGAAATTGATGAAATGAAGTCTCATTACAGAGCAAAGGAAAGAGATTATGAAGAATCTGCAGATAAAATGGATCGAAGAGGTAAGCTTATAAAGGAATAAGCTTACTTAGATAGTAATAGTAATATTAGTGTAGCATAGCTCTACACTGTTTATGAACAGTACAATGCTCTAATAAGATTATGAAACCGTCGCATGGAATAGCATAAAAAACATAAACAAGAAGGCCTTGACGACGTCTTTGATAATTTTTCTACTTTGTAGTTCAGTCACTGATGAAAGAAATACAAATGCTGAGAGATTCAAAGGACAAACAGATTGAAGAACTTAAGGTTATGATAGATGAAGCATCTGAATCAGCCAAGACAGAGTATGATGCAAAGGTAAAATCTTCAGTAGACTCTTTACCTGTACTCTTTTGAAGCGTTCAGTATTTTCTAAAAAAGGGAATATGACAGTTGATATAGGTTTGTTTTTATAAATGTTGCATTGATGTAGGTAGATGAAGCTATCGGAGCTTTTGAACGTGACAAGTATGAGTTGCAGAAAACACATACGAAAAATATTCAACAGTTACTTGATGACACGAACCAGCGACTTGCTCATATGGAAGAAGAATACAATGCTCAAACAACCGCCACGGTATGTACAAAAATTAGTTATTTTACATTTGCTTTTTTTTATCCAGAAATCAATAAAATTTCACAGAAAATCGTCATAAGCGAACTAGAAGGCCGGGTGTCGCAACTAACACAAGAAACAGAAGCTTTATCCACAGTGAAGCAGTCATTGATAAATGACAAGCAACATATTGAAATGAAGCTTGAGAGAGCTGAGAAACAACTGAAGCATACAGAAAAAAAGTAAATTGATTTAAAGAGTAATTGAATTTTTCGGGACAGAAATTGTGAAACGAAATTATAACAGGCCATGAAATTACTTTGATGCATTGATGTCATGTATTGTAACCATATCCAGGTATGCAAGTTTAGAAAATGATTACCGAATGGAGAAAGAAGACCATGACTTACAGATAAAGTCGCTGTTAAGCAAACACGATGCTAATTCAGAATTCATAAGACAAGAGAATAATCTTGCACTGAACAAGGTATTTGATATAAAATAGCCTAAGTATTTATTGGGAAACAATGGTTTACCTAAATTTATAACTTAACAGTCACTTGTTGGATCTGTACTGTACTTAATGATGAGCCCGTTTGTGATATCTCTTTCAAAAATTAAATTTCTCTTTGCTTCTTCAGGCGCAGGAAATGGCAAAGGAATTAGAGGGACAGATCCAAAATTTGAAACATGCTTTACAGGACAGTGAACAATTCAAAGTTCGAGAACTGAGGGTATGTTATGACCTAACAACTTTCCATATAGCCATCTGATACTCACTCAACATGATATGAATGGTGTAAAGTATAAATCTAATTGTCTTTTAAGGAGCGTGAATCTTTGCATCAGCAAGATATGATGAGTGTACAACATCTACATGATAAGCAGCTTCATCAACTTCGAACTGAGTGGGACCAAGACAAAGCCCATCATGGCAGGGAACTTCGTAGCATGGAAGATATAATTAGGTAGTAATTGTTGCAAGCCATAGGAAATTGTATGGTCAGTAATTTTGTGTCATGCTGCAATAGGGAAATGCTCAATACTAAATTGTATATTGGTTAGTCATGCTTGAATAGAATAAAGTTGCTTCAAACAGTTACGTAGTGCTTAAGTCTCACTTGTTTCACATTGTTGTTTATAACCATTGTTTTGAACCGTTGAATTTAATCATGCGGTAATTTATAGAGATCGGGATGAACAAATAGCTCGTCTCACCGTTCAGCAGAAGCAGAGTACTCATCAAGCAGAACAAGCAATAGAAGATTATAAAAAGCAGGTATGCTACGAGACTATTCTCAATCCATTATATTGTATATAAAATATAATGCGCATTTATTTCGAAATTCGAAAGAAATTAACGCCATTCCTATAGGTCAATGATGCCCAACAAAAAGTATACAGTGACATGCAAAGGCAGCTGGAAAAAATGGAAGCTGATCTTGACAACAGCAAAAAACAGGAACATAGAACCAGGGATGAATTGCATTCTCACTCAGATGAATTGAAATCCAACCATCAAGAAGAGGTATTCGTACTTTTATTGGTTGTCATATTTATAATAAAATGCTTTGTTTTAAAGTTAGTACTTTTGCTTAAAAGATGATGGATATGAAACTGAAATATGAACGCGAGAAAGCACAGTTGGTGCAAGAGGCGATTACAGAGAGAGATAAATGTAGTAAAACCTATGAAAAACAACTGGAAGATGCAGAACGGCGATTGCGCAGCACTCTGGAAGAACATGAGAGGGTTGCAGAGGAAAGAAAAATGCAGAACCAAGAGGTGAACTATCGTCAAATACTTTTACTAGTAGATTAAAGAATATGTAAATGGATGGATGAATAGATCCGAAACTGACCTTCTGACTGAAATTTGGTCGTGAACAAAAGCATCTACTTTATTTGCAAGGTGTCTGTGAATCAAGAAGCTCAGATTCGAGAACTCCGTGAAGAACTAGTGTCTTCAAACGCACTGAGGCGCCAGCAACTAGTTGAACTAGGATTGTTGAGAGAAGAGGAAAGGCAGAAGGCTGCACGAGAGCATGATGCTACTGTGAACAGACTAGAATCGGAGATTGATCGTCAGAGACTTGAAATGCATCGACAGCATGCAACGGAACTTGACAGACAAGCGCAAAAGGTATGGAAAGTTTGATGTTGTATGACGCCACAGTAGGGGAACTATAGCCATAGCTCGGGAGATATGGATATTTCAGTTCTGTCCATCACAGTCTTGCCTTGATGTTGATGGTCGTCGACTGCTGGTTACAGAGGTTGTTGTGGTGTTGCAATTTCCTAATAAAGGACACCAATATCTGGAAAATACAATCAAGTAAAATATGTTTACTTTCGTATACATTTGATATCTTTTTTCAGACAAAATCTAGACTTGAAAATCTGGAACAAGACTACAAGCAACGATTGGAGCGTGCTTTTGACCGAATCAGCGACTTACAGCAAAAAGAAAACTCGTTACGAGATGAAGTATCTCAAGCACAGATTCAAAGCGAGAAACAACTGTCGGAGGACTTCTCAAAGAAAGAGAATGATATGAAAAAGTCGAAAATGCATCTTGAAAACTCAAACTTCGTAAGCTTTATTCACAAAATAGTAATGACAATGGATTTATTTGAAAGTACAGAAGTTTGATTGTCCCTATTTCCAGACTCTTAAAGCAGAACTTGAAGCTGAAAGAGAAAAATCACATGTGCTCCAAAGACAGATGCAGAGAACTGAGTTTAATTTGAAAGATGAGGTATTGAAAGGACAGAAACAAATAAGGATATGCAATGTATTATGCCAGGCACTTATGTATTTACATTCTATAACACAGCTAACACGTGTCAAGATGCAAAATGAGGAACGGATTAAAGGTATGCTCCCGTCATCTCTTAGACAGGATATGGAGGACACCATATTATGTTTACGATCACAAGTAAGAAATAAAGTTTGCCATTAAACAATCATCCTCTGAAGGTCATATTTGGTTGAAATGATTCTTATTGTCTTTAGCCCTACCCTTTGCCCCAAACTACTATCCAATTCTTTCTATGTTCAGTTTGTTCTCAACATATCTTAACAAAAATATTCTGGTGAAATCTCTATAGATTTCATCCTTGCAGCAGAGGATATCAATTTTGGAAGATGAAGTGGATGAAAGGCAAGATAGATCACTCCAGTTTTCTGTTAAAACTCCTTCAACAATATCTCCTAGTCGTCTTTTTTGACAGAGATTTGATGTTACTGATATGTCAAATAATACGATTGCTTCAATTCCAGAGACTTAATTTCTCATATATTTTTAATTTATGAAAAAAATATTAAGTATATACTGAACATGCTTGTTAAGAATACCAGTAGTAGTTTTTTAAATGTATATCTATATTATATAGCTGTTATAACATTTAAAATATGGTCGCAGTAGGCTATGTACAGCAATATCAAGTTTGATTATTTGACAGAGTAAAATTTAATAACATTTTTATTTTTGCTGCTAAATGGATTGCACTACTTGCAGTTTTATTGTGCTAGTACGTGTTATACATAACATTCATTCCGAAATAAAGACCTAGTTTCCTAAAATGTTCTTTGTGTTCAGAAATAGCCAGAAGTTCATGGGCGCTAAATGTACCAGAATATGTACACGTTTTGACAAGTACGGTTATAATTACATATCGAATGGAAGTATTTTCGGGGAGTTTTAGGAGCAGAATGATTCAGGACAGTCTCAGTGGTTTGTTCGGAAGGTGGTGCTATAGGGTATAGCGCAGTTGCTCCACCGTGTGGGTAAATATGGAAATTAGTATACAGAGTTTTTATTATAACATAAGCAGTGCTTTTTGTTTCAATATCTAAGTCATATTTAATAGTAAAAGAAAAATAACTCGCAGACACAGAGCCTCCATGTATATTACTAACAAAATAATTTTTAAAACCTAAGACGATGATCAAAGTATTGCACAAAAACGTGATTCGATCATCAAGATTGCTATGGGTTAGCATTT